>JAWLRI010000771.1:2574533-2617975 GCA_034781795.1 Crypturellus tataupa
CTCTGTTTTTTTTTTTTTTAGTTTTATTTTTTTTTACTTTCCCCCTCTGCCCTCCTTCTTTTTTTTTTTTCCTTTTTTTTTTTTTTTTCTTTCCCGCTTGCATAATAACGAGCGAGCAACCCAAGCGGCTCTAAGGCTCCCAAGCAGCGAGTGGCACAAGTTTCTCCCCGGCTTAAGTCACCGCGGCTTTCTGAGGTGCAAATTGAGCAAAATAAACAAATAAACAAACCCAACAGAAAAGGGAAAAAAAGAAAGAGAGAGAAAGAGAAAGAGAGGGAGATTAAGAGCGTTGCAGGAGCCGCTCCGCTTCCCTCCCTCGCTGCGAGCCGGGAGGGGAGAGAGCGAAAGAGAAAGAGGCGCTGGGAGAGGTGGGTCCAGGCAGAGCGCGGACTGCCCAGGGATTGCAGCCGAGGGATGGGATGGGTTTTGCTCCTGCCTAAAAAAAAAAAAAAAAAAAAAAAAAAAAGTCAAGTGCTAAAGTTCAGCGCTCCTCAACCACGTTTTCTCTCCGTCTCCCTCTCTCTCGGCTCCTTCCCTTTCCTCTTTCTCGTTACAGGTGATCAAAGAAGAGAAACAGCTGCAAAAGAGAGCGGAAGATACCGAGGGGATCTCTCTTCGTAGATTTTTTTTTTCCCTCTGAGTTTGTTTGTTTTCCCTTCTATTTTTTTTTCCTTTTTAAAATTATTTCGTGTTTTTTTTCCCCCCCTTTTTCTCTTTATTTTATTTTTTGGAATCGATCGTTTCTCACCCCCTCCCTCCAACTGCAACCAAACCAAAACAGAAACAACCCCTGAGCTCGCCGAGCTTTATTTTATTTTTTTATTTTTATTTTTATTTTTATTTTTTTTTTGCCGTTCGCTGCTGTTATCACTTTCTCCCCCTCCCCTCCACCCCTTGCATCACCTCTGCACCGTCTCCCCCGCCCCTGCCGCCGCCACCGGCGCCCTCCCCGCCCGCTTGCCGGCCCCCTCGGCGAAGAGCAGGAGGAGGAGGAGGACGACGAAGGGCAGCGCGCGCGGCAGATGGAGGTCTCGGCGGAGCAGCCGCGGTGGGTGAGCCACCACCACCCGGCTGTGCTCAACGGGCAGCACCCGGACTCGCACCACCCGCCGCTCGGCCACGGCTACATGGACCCCGCGCAGTACCCGCTCGCCGAGGAGGTGGATGTACTTTTTAACATCGACGGACAAGGCAACCCCGTGCCCCCCTACTACGGCAACTCCGTGCGCGCCGCCGTGCAGCGCTACCCGGCCGCGCACCACGGTGAGTGGCGGCCCCGGCCCGCGGCTCCCCTCGCGGCGGGCACGCTACGTCACGGGCGAATTTTGGGGATGGTTTCTTGGAAATAGGTCAAAATCGAGGCAGGCTCGCTCTTTTTCTTCCTTCCTCCCTCCCTCCATTCCCTTCTTTTTCTTTCCCCTCTTTCTTCCTCCCCTTCTTCCTTCCTCTTTATTTATTTTATTTCCTTCCTTTGCTCACTCTCTCTGTCTCCTTTCCTTTCATTTCTCTTCCTCTCTCTCTCTCCCTTTCATCTTTCTTTCTCTTCCTCTCTCTTTCACTTCTTTTTCTTTCCTTCTTTGTCTTATTAGGTTAAAAGTTAGGGTTCTCGTCGTGTGCTTCGTTTCCTGCCCGATTAGGTGATCTCAGGAACAAGGTAGAGAGGAGAGGAGTGAGGATGACCCTGTCCTCACGCCTGGGGTATTTAATTTGCACTTAGCGTGTGAGGCTAAATGGGAAAGTTTTACACCTTGGCTCAGGCCCGCGCTATGCTTGAATTAAAAATAAAATAAATAAACAGCCAGAAGAAGAGAAAAATCTGATTAGGTATCAGATCAGTTATGTTTTCCTATAGGTGCTTCAGGAATGTGATGATCCAGAATGTCACTTTTGTCCCCGAGTTACAGCTGATAACGCTGGCTCCTGGGGAGGAGGAGGAATAGCTGGGGCTGCCGAGGCCCAAGCCCGCGCGGGCGGGAGGGCTTTGGAGGCGGTTTTTGGGGAGAATCAGGGCGATTCCATGGGTATCCCTGGAGTTTGCTTATACCGTTAAAAATAAATAAAGAGGGGGGAATTAAAAATAGGGAGGAGGAAATAGGAAGAAAAGCAGATCCTGATTGCCTCAGTTGCGGAGTGACTGACCTCTGCAGTGCTGATGCTCAAAAGCCCGAGGTCTGAAATGGAAATGTCACCCCCAAAATCAGGGAGGCCGCAGGGAAGAGCGTGCGGCTGCGGCAGCCGAGGCTTCGGGGGCTCATTCAGACCTCGGCTACCTGTTGAGCGAGGGTCCCGGCACCAGCAGCTGCCTGACCCTCCAAAACACCCATTTCCAAAGAGCAGCAGCTTTTGCCCTCCTTTCTTCTTCTCTTTCTCCCTCTTTTTAATTTTCAATATATCAGCAGAAAGTGGAAATGCGGTCTCTCTGATCTAGCCTGAATATTATTTACTACGCTACTTCCTGGATAAGATAATGAATCTTGACCCTTTCTATTCGCATAACCCACCTTCCCTTCCTCTAGAGCAGTTACTTTCAGTATTGTTCACGAGTGGCTCGCACGGTGAAAACTGAGCAGAGGTGCTCGGGATTTTCTATGTGCATCCAAGCTCCCCCACAAACACGCGTGTATTTAGGGCACCAGCTCTTCAGATACCTGCACCTCTGTGGATCCGGGCTTGCCCCTCTCTTGCCATAGCCTTAGTCTCTAAATACTCATCTCACAAAGCCTACAAGGGTTAGGGATCTCGGGATGGCAATACGCTCCCAGGGCTTTAGTTTAAGAGGCGCGAATTTGCTCTCCAGCTGAATAACCCTGTTTTACAGCATTCGTTAAAGTTGTTGCTGATCTGGGTAGTTTTTTGTTACTTGTTTTTCATTTATTCTGCTTTTGGTAAGGGCAGCGATTACTTTAAAATCATAGGTATGATTCTTTCAGAGCACTTATAACTAAAGGCGAAAAAAAAAAAAAGATTTTACTGCGTAAATCTAATGTCTGCTTGCAAAGTCTTTCAGGATGAGCAGGGATGGATAGTTTATTTTGGGGCAGTTGGTGCTCTGCAAATGTGCCACATTGCCATGAGAAAAATGCCTAAAAGTGCAGCCTCATGGCAAAGAAAAAAAAAAAAAAAAAAAAAGACGAACTTCGGCGGGTTGCAAAGTAAAGTGGGTCTTTGGGGAAGGTTATTGCCCCGTTTGCAGGCATCTCTTGGTCCTCTTCTTTTGGCCAGGAGATCCCCGCGGTTCGTAGCCCACGGCTGCGTTCGAGAAGGAAGGGGGAAATTGTTTTCGAGCTAAGGAAAATAATTTCCGCATTGAGCTAATTTCCTGCAGGATCTTAGCTTAAAAACCCGCGTGAAATAGAAATAACAATAAAAATAAAAATAAACCCGAATGGGCGCTGGCCGAATGTCCCCCCGGCGCCACCGGGTTCGCAGCCCTCGGGGTCCTTCCGCGCCAGCCGGGACACCAGCCCTGCCCGGTCTCGGCAGGGTCGGAGCGGCCTCTCCGAGACAGTCAAACTTTTAATTTTTTCATTTCCAAAAGCAAAGCGGGGTGATGAGGTGCGATTCTGGTTACTCCTCCAGGTGTGTGCCCTTTGGAAACGGGGATGGAGGGGAAACGGGAAAGGGGTTCGACTTCCCCCGTTCACCCCAAGCCAGGTTTGCACGGGTTGCAAAGCGTGGCCCAAGGAGTGTAACTTTTTTTTTCCCCTTTTTCTTTATTTTTTTTTTCTTTTCTTTTTTTTCCCCCCTTTTTTTTGCCTCTGCTTTCCGGGCGCAGGGAGCCAGGTGTGCCGCCCGCCGCTGCTGCACGGGTCCCTGCCCTGGCTGGACGGGAGCAAAGCGCTGGGCAGCCACCACGGCGCTTCCCCCTGGAACCTCAGCCCCTTCTCCAAGACCTCCATTCACCACAGCTCGCCGGGACCCCTCTCCGTCTACCCGCCCGCTTCCTCCTCCACTTTATCCGCCGGCCACTCCAGCCCGCACCTCTTCACCTTCCCGCCGACTCCCCCCAAAGATGTGTCCCCGGATCCCTCCATCTCCACGCCCGGCTCCACCGGCTCCACCCGGCAGGACGAGAAGGAGTGCATCAAGTACCAGGTGTCCCTGGCCGACACCATGAAGCTGGAGTCCTCTCACTCCCGGAGCAGCATGGCCTCTTTAGGAGGAGCCACCTCCTCGGCGCATCACCCCATCACCACGTACCCGCCGTATGTCCCAGAATACGGCTCTGGACTTTTCCCCCCCAGTAGCCTCCTCGGAGGATCGCCCACGGGCTTCGGCTGCAAGTCGCGACCCAAAGCGCGCTCGAGCACAGGTAGGGTTTTTGGCTTCCTCGTGCTAAGGGAGAGCAGAGGCAGAAGCAAAAGCGGGGGGCGAAGGGGCAGGACGCCTCCGTTTGCTCCTTTTCATCACACGTATGAGGCAGAGGGATCGGAGGCCATTCCTGGAGAGGGGGGCGGCCTTAAATTCCTCTCCTGGAATGGGAACTGGAGCCAAACCCCGGGCAGGGGGCGGGTAGCACCTTCCTTAGCCCCTCGGGAGCCCCGATCTCCCTGGCGGGCTCGTAGCCCCGAGGGCGCCCGACGGCCCCTCCGCCAACCCCAGCTCCCCCGCGGCGCGTAATGAGGAAGCGAAAGCCCGGGAACCGCAGCATTAGGATATCCCCGGGTATTTTAATAACGGGGATGAATCCCAGGCAGCTTCATCCACCCCCCCCGCCCTCCGCCTGGCGCTTCCCAGCGCCGCTCGGCCCCGGGCTCATCCCGCGCGGCGCCGCGGACACGCGGGGGCTGCTCCTTCCCCTCAGGGCACCGGGCTCGGGTGTCCCCCGTGCTAAGTCCCCTCCGCGATGTCCCCGCGCGGTCCCGAGAGCGGAGGTGGCCGCGTTCCCGCTCCGCGTGTGCCCCGCGCGTGCAAACGCGTGTGTGTGTGTGTGTGTGCGTGTGCATTTTTGGGAAAGAGACCCCCCTCCCCACCCCTGCCCGTGCAAACATGCGGGAGTAGAGCCTTATCGGCACGGGGGAGTCCCTGCAAGCTGCAATGCATGCACATAGATATGTGCGCCTATATATGTGTGTGTGCAACTGCGTGTGCAAATGTACGTGTACGCGCAGAGCAAAGGGCGATTAGTCAAAACTCTCTCTCCCTCTTTTTTTCTTTTCCTTTTTTTTTCTTTTTATTTTTTTTTTCCGTGGAGGCTGCTGCAGGGTTGCCTGGCATGAATGAGATCAGTTTTCAGGGTTTTTCCAGGGTGACATTTACTCTGTCTGTCTGAGCAGGGACTGTCTCTATTTAGCTGATATGTTCGAGCTAATCCAATTATTTTCAGACTGCTGCACGCGACAGTTGCATTGTTTATCCAGCGCCAGGAACTTTAATAGAGTCCGGATGCGGTTAGAGTGACAAAAAAACCCAGACCTGTGTGTTTTGTACATGAAAGCAGGGGCGAAAGAGAGAGCGAGAGAGATGGAGGGGAACAAAAGGGGGAGAGACGCTCGGGCAGCCCCCGAGCGCCCCGTTTAAGCGGAGGGGACGCGGGGAGGGGGGACACGAAGCGGCCGCGCTATAACCGGGGGCAGCTCCGCCTCTGGCCGCGCTCCGAGCGCGGAGCCGCGGGGCTGTCCCGGCCGCGCAGCCCCCTCGCTGCCCCCCGGCTGCGCCCGATTTTCAAAGCGTCTTTTGCCCCTCGTCCTCCCGCGCGCCTCTTCCCCTCTCGCTTGTTTTTCCCTTCGCCGCTTTCTGTTACTTCACCTTCTAGAAAGACATCTGCGGTTTGTGATAAACCAACCCCAGGAGCAACACCTATTTTTTTTTTTCTTTTTTTCTCGAGTCGATTTTAGCAAACTGGGAAGCTCACAAAGTGCTGGGCAGGGGGAGTTAGCCGGAAGGATGGGAGAAAAGGAGGCAGAGGGGTGATTTCCCAGACCAAAGAGGGAGAAACAATTTTTGTGGGGTGTTGAGAGGCGGAGAAGAGAGGGGTTTAGTGCAAAGGCCCTGGAAAAAGGGTTGTCGTTTGTGGTTAGAGCGCGGATGCCTCCAGTTCGAGCGTGCCGCCAGACCAGAGCACAGACAAGAGGAGCTGAGAGGCGGCGTCGTGCTGTCCGGCCTGCCCGGGCTTTCTGCTGCTCTCAGATAGACTGGGAGCAGCTTTAAGAGCAAGGAATAATAATAATAATAATAATAAATTAATAATAAAAATAACACCTCTGCAGCCCTCTGGGAGAAGGGGCAGCTTCTCCCCCAAGCACCTCAGCCTATCGCGATAATCGCAACACGATGGGGCAAAGTGTGTCCTGTTGGGTGATTTCCTTCTCTGGGATCTGGTGGTGTTTGTTGGGGTTGTTGGGGTTTGTTGGGGTCCTGGGTCCCAGTCCAGGCAGGACAGGAGGCTTCTGTACAGGAGGAGAGGAAGGTGCTGAGTTAGGGCTCTCTGGTGTCCCCAAGGGGCTGGGGATGGACGGCCACACAGCTCTCATGGTGGCCCTGGTTTGGTGTCTGCAGCCCCCGGGGCTCACTGGGGAAGTTCTCATCAACAGCAGGTATTGGAGGAGTAGTGGCTGTGGCGGGGAGTCACTGCTCTCTGATTATCTTTGAGGGCCTTCATGTGGTTTGCCCTGAGTCCCAAGAAAAGTTCCCGCTGCCTCATCCAGCTCCCTGGATAGGGACACAGGGCAGTGCTCGGAGAGTGTCTCTAGGGCCTACAAAGAGGACCAGGGACTTTATTTTGGATATCCATTTGTCCCTGGGGTGTTGGAGGCTCCTTTTCAGGCTGTCTGGATCTGAGCTGGGGGTAGAAAGGACCACCCTGAGCTGCCTCGAGGTTCACATAGTCCAGGTAGCGAGTCAGGCACTGCAGGAGCTCGGGCTCCAGGGGGGATAAGGAAGCTCCAGACATTGCAAAGGTGCCCTCAGGAGCACTGCCAGCCTCTCACCTTCATGCTTTTCCTGTCTAAGACCCTTTAGGGAAAGGTGAGAGCAGAAGCAAAGCCTCAGCTTCTCCAGCAAGTCCCTCAAGGTGGCAGGGGCTTTGCATGAGGGTTGTCATTGTCACCATCCCTGCTGGGAGACACTGATGCTGGGGAGGGAGACAGGATCAGGCCCTGCATGGACTCATTCTCCTCTAACTAGGCCTGGGAGGTGGCTCAGTGATGGCCTTGGCCATGAACGTCCTGGGAGATAGAGCAGGGAGATGGTCCTGGTCCAGGCCAGGTCTGACATGGGTGGTTCATGGCTCGGATGATTTGGGAGTAGTGGAATTGGACAAACCCCCCCGCTTTCCCTAAATGAACTATGTGCTCTCTTGTTTCCAGAAGGCAGGGAGTGTGTAAACTGCGGGGCTACCTCAACCCCTCTGTGGAGAAGAGATGGCACCGGGCACTACTTGTGTAACGCCTGTGGACTCTATCACAAAATGAACGGGCAGAACCGGCCCCTGATCAAACCCAAGAGAAGGCTGGTGAGTCTCCTTCTTTTTTTTCTTCTTTCTTTTCCTTCTTCCTCAACTTTCGCTCCTTGCGCTCAACCCAGGATATGGAGGTGAGGCTCATCCCACCCAGAAATCTCATCCTACCATGGCAGAAAGAGAGGGGGATGCTGTCCACAGAGATGCTCGCAAGTGCTGTGGGCCTCCATAGTGTTAAAAATTGTGCAAAATTGTGCAAAAAAAAAAAAAAAAAGTCCAGACCTTATTGGGGCTTTTTGCGAAACAGTTGAGATTCTCGCAGGTCACCACAGGGCAGAGGTCTCCGCACGGGGCTGTCAGGAGGTGGAGAGTTGACTCAAGGCACGTAGGAGCCCTTGGGGAGAAGGGCAAAGTTATTCCCTCGTGGAGACCAAAGAGATTTTGGGGAGTGGGATTTCTCAGGGGCTTCCTAGATATTTGTCTTCTGCTTCCCGAGCTGCCACCCTCCTTGGACAACAGTTTGGGAAAGGTGACTTGGGGAGCAGGATGGTTTCCACAGCATCATTTTCTTTTTGCGTGGGGGGCACATCTACAAGTCTTTGGCCCTGCAAAGGTCTCAATTTGAGGATCTTTTTGGCATTTGAACCTGATGGGGTCATTTAGGCCACCAGATCCATGAACGTGGCCAGGAGGTCGTGGATGCCCACAAGCCCACAAGCCCACAAGCCCACAAGCCCACAAGCGTGTCAAGGGGACCACCCAAGCTGGGGCCTGCGACGTGCACGTATCATGCTCTGAAATAACAGTTCTGGACCCGGCAACTGTAATATATACAGTCAATAACGTTATAGCATCCCCAGCGATCTCTTTATGAATTTCCCTGGAAGCCACAAAAAGGTCTGGAAGCTGTGGGCACGGCTAATAAATGTGTTGAAGTCTATTTGGCAAATAATCAGGGAAACCACAAGGGGAAAAATATATCAAGCAAGGGAAAAAATATGTTCCCTGCCTGGGAAGTTATTGAATGCAGAGCATCGAGGCACGTTTAGTTTCATTATGCTTAAAAAACGCCGGCGGACTCCCGGGCACTGCTTAAAATGCCAGGGAAGAAGCAGGTCTCCCTTGTCCACAGGGTTTCTGAGCTAACAGGACCTCCTGGAGATGGATCCCGTGGGGACGTTTTGGTGGCTTTGGGTTGGCGTCAAGCTCAAGGTGGCTTTGGTCGGGCGACTCCCCTGCCCGTATTTAGTTTCTCTTTGCAAAAGGCCGGCAAAATCGGGCCGGTTTCTTGGCCCCGGGAGGTATTTTGCAGCGCTGTGGCTTTTATTTTGGGGCCATGTGGGAGAGGTGCAGTTCTCTCCTTCGTCCCCATCACCCCCAAGTCTCATGCAAAGCCTAGTGCAAGGCAGGACGTCCCCGGTCTTGCCCTGCTCTTATCCCTTACTTGGTCTCGCTCCACTCGGGCTTGTCCTCAGTAGCCTTATTAGAAAAAAGGAAAAGCTTTCTAGGGAGGGAAGTGCGGCTTGGGATTTTGATTTTTTGGGCAGTTCTCTTGTTTTTTTTTCTCCATCTCCTCCCCCCAGCCCTACTGTCTTAAACACACAAGGTTTTCTTTTTCTTTTTTTTTTTTTCTTCTCTTGTTCTCTCTTTATGTGTAAAGTTAACTTCCTAGGAAAAAGCTGCCGGATATCTGAGCCCTGGAGATAACTCATAAACAACAGCTCCGTTTCCCCAACCCAAACACACAGGAGCTTGAGCATATCCAAACAAGCGACCGGGAGGGAGGCAGAATAGGAAAGCGTCTGGGAACGGGCTGGTGGGGGGGAGCTTTCAAAATGCGCCTGATGGAACCACAAAAGAATGTCCTGAGTCGCCCTGAGCCCGGCACATGCAGAAAGGAATAAATAAATAAATACGTTTCAAAAGGTCACACTTAAAAAAAAAAATGGTAAAAAAGTAAAGGCATTTCTCAGCTGGCTGCAAAACCATCCCTATTTCAGGCCTTTTGGTTGAAAGTCTCAAGTTACTGAAAGTTCCCATCTTTTGCATACAACTAAACCGGAACTTTTGACTTTTTTTTTTTCTTTCAGTAATGTCTAGAAAAAATAATGTAAAGAAAATGGTTTCGATCTCTAGCCGCATTTATATATTTCTTTTACTAAACTTCTCCCCTTCAAAAAAACCCAAATCCCCAGAACAGAAGGCAACAGCTGGGACTGTATTTGCACTTTATATGTATATGTGTATATAAATATATATATATACATATATATATTTCAAATTTATATTTATTGATATTTATATGCAGATGCGTGTTGGTCCATGGCACCACGAGGAGCCTGTGTTTGCGCCTTGCTTGCTGCCGCGTGCTTCCTGCGTGACCTTGGGCCGTGTTGCCGGCTCCTGTCCCGTGCACGAGGGAGCTAGTGACAGGCCTGCGATGGCTGGAGAGGGAGGGAAAATAAATCCCAATATCCCAAGAATCTGGCCCAAGCCTCATTAAATTCATTGGCTGCCTTGGCCAATGCTTGGATGCTGTGAGCATCCCACGCGGATGCAGGACACTGCCCAGGGCAGGGTGACCAAGAAGGGTCCTTGTTCCTGTAGTTACTTTGTCACTGATGCTGCAGAGACCTGGATAACAGCCTTTTTTTTAAAAAAAAATATTTTCCTTTTTTTTCCCTCCCTTTTCTTGCCTATGCCAATCCAAAGCTCTCCATTTCGATGTCCAGCCAAGCTATTTTTAGGAGGATTATGGCCAGCTTCTCAAAAGGCCCCTATGCAGATTTACGCGCTCTCAGGCTAATTTTAGGAAGCTGTCACTTGGAGTTTTTTGGACAACCCATATAAATCTGGACTGGGCAAACCTTCCTCCCTTAGGCATCTTTATTAGCACTCGGGTTCCTCCTTCTCCATTTTTCTGAGTTTCACCGTTTTTTTTTTGATCAATGCCCACATTTTGGGCATGTGCTGAAGGTTGCGTCCTCCCTCATGTGCAACGAGGTCATGGGGTCTGGTCCTCGAGATGCATTCAGCACCTTTTACGTGATGTCCTTACTTGTGTGGTCAGGATTGGGCTGGTGGCTAGTGAAAGGAAATGAGATTTATCTATCTATCTATCTATCTATCTATCTATCTATCTATCTATTTATTTATATTTATTTATTTATCTATCTACAATACCTTTATTATTCAGTGTTTCCTGCCCACTATCAGTGTTGGTAGCAGGACCTGGTGCATCATGAGAGGTAGCGCATGTGACCAGAAGAGCCCAGGGTTTGAAATCCTCCGCTAGAAGCTCTGAGGTTTCACAGGCCGATGGAAAAGCAGCCGGTTGAGGTTTACCCTTTTAGGAAGCGTCAGCAGGGGAGAATTTCTTTAAAAAGATGAGAAAGCAGCAAGGAGGTGACCAGGCGTGCCTCTTAAATGCGCTTGCCATGTGAGAAGTTATGGTGAGCGCGCTGTGCAAACCCCAAATATCTTCAAAGGGGATGTTTCCCCTGTGTGGGCTGAGTCAAATATCACTGGTTTTCAGAAATTTCCTTCGGCTTGATTCTGGGCCCGATAAGGGCGAATCCGCCACCAAGAGGCTTGATTTGGCCCCTGCTCCTCCTCTCCCGAGCATCCCGCTGTGCTCCGCAGGGTGCTGAAATGTGTGGCCTTTCCCACCCTTCAGCCAGGGGGTGGGCAGGGAGCACGTGGGCAGCAGGAGGTCCTCCTTGTGCTGGAGATGGGCTTCTTCCAGCTTGGTTCGTGCTGCCTTGTCATCAGGCAAAGCCCCCTTTGATTTTTTTGAGGTTCTCCAGAGTCCCCTTGCACAGTCGGTGGATTCATTCCACTTGTTTTGGGATCTGGACCCCCTTCGTCACACCAGGGTTGCGTCAAGGGCATGAAAACGGTGTCCGATGGTCACGGCTGGAGCTTCTGTGCCTCCTCCAGGGTCCCAACCATCAGCTGGTGGGAGCCCCTTGCTATTAGACCAGGCTCTTTGCAATGTTCCTTAATGCTCATGAGCATCACATTATTTATTTTTTAGATTGCTGTTTCTATCTAATTAAGAAAAAAAAGGAAAAAAAATCCCTACTCTATCTCCCTGCTCTGAAACAAAACCAACCCGTCCTCTCTCCACCTACGCTGCATTCAATTATGATTAAAATTGCAACATGACCTAACAAGAGTTGGTATTAAAGCTAGAGCTGTGCCAGTGTCCATGTTTGCATTTTGGGTATGTTGTACAGTATCCAAAGATGCGGTGTGTTGGGGGTTTTTTTTTTGTATTTTTTTTTTTAATGTTGGATGTGCTACAATGTGCGGCTGTGTGGGGTGAGGGGTAAATTTGAAACAGTAATAGCACAAAAGAGAGCATTAAAGGCTCAGTTCTGCAAGGTGCCAAGCATTGCTATGATCTGGCAAATCGCTTAAGCACATGTTTTAACTTTTAAGCACATGAGCAGTCCCATTGAAAGCAATGCGTCGGGATGAAATCAGAGCTCCGGGACTATGTCATGTTGATGAAGAAGCGATAGGACGGGGATCTGAAGGTCTTTTTTTAAGAGCTGTAGGCACTCGCACGCATGCAAACACGCGTACGCGTTCGTCTGAAAGTCTGCAGGCTCTTTTTCCTCCTCCAACAGCAGAAGGACAATTACAGTTTTTAAATGATAAACGCAAAAGTCATGCATGTAAAAGAGAAACTGCTTTGCTCAAGCTGGCCTTGCTAAATTATCGCAGAGAACCAAAAAGCTCCTTTGTACACCTTGGCACTTACACTTTTTTTTTTACCCTGTTCCCTCCCTTCTGTGAAATGGTAAACTCTTATTTCGGACTCATTACCCATCCTTAAATAAACATGAAGGTTCAGGCTCTCAAAGGGTGTAATTAGGAAGCCGGGATTCGCACTCTTTGCCGCAGTGCTATTTCCGATCCGGAGCGCAGACGCTTTGAAGCCGAGCGGGACCAGTCGGTGCTCGTGGCTGGGGCTGAGGTCCGGCTGCCACCGAGGACCATGCAGGTCCTGCGGGTGCCCATGGGCACCGGTGTCGTTCGTACCATTGACTTCAAGCCCTTGCTGCAGAATTAGACCCCTGCGGGATCGGAGGGAATTAAGACGGGAAAACGTGTTGGCATTTAAATAATATTTTTCCCTCTGGAATGGGTTGTGCCAGTGCTGCTAATTTTGATGAGTTCTATCAGAGGTTTAGTGCTCACTATTTTTTTCTTTTTTGTCTTTTTAGGATGCCCTTTGGCACCTGATTCAGTTCACATACAATTTAGGATTAAAGCACCTCAGGGATTTTTTTTTTTCGGAATTACTATTTGTTCTCACAAGCCGGTTTCTGGAGGCCGGCGTGCGTCAGCCTTGCACGGTTGCTGTTTTCCTTCTCAGCAGTTTTGCTGATTGCATCTTTTGCATCTTTTTTTTTTTTCATTATTTTTTTTTAACACTTTTCCTCTCTTTCTCCCCATCCCCGTGTCTCCCCTCCTCAGTCTGCAGCCAGAAGGGCGGGCACATCCTGTGCCAACTGCCAGACCACGACCACCACGCTGTGGAGGAGAAACGCCAACGGCGATCCCGTCTGCAACGCCTGCGGGCTCTACTACAAGCTGCACAATGTAAGTGTGAGGGTAACGCTCCACAACGGGGCCTCTGCTCCGGGGGATGTTGGTCCGAACGCATCCTGGCTGCAGGAATTTGGGTCCTTGATGGTGCCAAGACCCGTCCTTGGGAAGCTTGGGGGTCTGAGCAATGGGTTGGCGTTGAGGACTGGTCCTCTTGGGCAAGTGCGGCCAGACCGATGGGGGAAGTTATAAAACAGGAGCGGCCAAGGGTAATATTAGAGCTTTCCCATGCTGGAGCCAAGAAAGGAGGGGTGGATCAACACAGGCAGATATTATCCACCGCTGATTGGGCTCAGCGCTTTGGAAAAGACAACATGCCGCCTTGCAAACCGATATCCCTTCTATGCACAGCTTGGTTCCCCCAGCAAATGCAAACTCCGGAAAAATGCAAAATGTGCCAGCAACTATTTAGATCTTTCTTGGGTTTGTGGCTGTCTTTGTTCCGTCCCTCCACTGGTCCCCAAAGATGATTTATTTAGGTCTCCCATTTGCCCTTGTTGACGCAAGTGATTCCTAAACCAGAGAAGACTCGATTTAGTTAGCAGGGTTGTAGAGTCTGCTCAACCTGTGATGTGAATTTTAAAGCGTCTGTAATGGAAAGGAAGGAGAAATGAAATGAAATGGTTGGCAGATTTAATCTAATATCTCCATGCAAAGCCAGCTTGCAGCAACCAGAGATATGTGCCCTAGGGAAAGAGCTAAAGGGATCGGAAAAGTGTTCTACTGAATAATACTGCTAATAAAGGAGTCTTAAGGCTACTCCTGCTACTCTCATTCCGTATGTGGCATTAGAATAATTACTATGTAAGAAGGAGAGGACTTTCAATTTCTTTGCTTTGATATCACTTTTCTCTCTCTCTTTTTTTTTTTTTCTTTTCTTTTTCTAGTGGTCTTTTGCTTTATGTTTGACTTAGAAATGGCAGGTTGTGTTTTGCCCTCACGTCCACCCACACAAACACATCAAAGATGGGTCAGGTTTCATGGGGCAGCCAACCCTTGTGATGCCTCAGTCCCTTCCATTTGGTATTTCAAGCTCTTTGGTTTCTTGAGATGAGTAAATGCGTTTGTATCCATTAGGAAAAAAAAAAAAAAAAAAAAAAGGACTAAAATTATTCACCTGTTCCATGATAGACATCTCTCCCGCGCAAAAAAAAGGAAAAATTTGTTTTTGGGTCAGTGATCGGGTGTATGAGCACATTTTGGCTCCTATGCAGCAAGCAATAGTTGCCATCAAATTCTCAGTCTGATCATTGGGAAAAAAAAGAGATAGACCAGGCATCAGGAGTGAAAGCTCTCAAAATAGTATAAGAAAATATTCTCCTTTTGCTATTTCCATGGCAAGAAAAGAGCAAAGCCAGCCCCGTGGGACCTGGGATACATACAGTACGGATACCTGCCTCAGAGTAGCGCCCCTTGCCCCCAAGCACCATCCATGGATGGAAATAGGCCTTTCCCAGGTGCCATTTATTGGACTTGGTGGAGATGTCTGTGTTTGGAGGATACGATTTGCACCTTTGAAGAGTCTGTTGTTCCCCATTACTGCAGACTAAGACTGTATGATAAACTCATATATAAATAGCTACACTTAGACATTTCACTGTAGGGATCTCCCCTAAGGTGTCTAGACTGATGTCTGAGTTTCCGAGTTCATCTCCAGAAATGAGCCGGTGAGAGCAACCGCCGCTAATGTCTCCTTTTCTTTTCTTCTTTTTTTGCAATAACATTGAGAACTTGATTGGCCTGAATCGACCCCAGAATGACTGTTTATGGAAGCTCAGATCCAGCTGTGAAATTTGTGACATGGGGCAGGCCTTGAGCAGATTGGAACCATTTTCACATTCATTAAGACGAGCCAGCTGCTGCAAAGCTCAGCACAGCTACTTACCAAAGTCAAGTAGCATCTTGCCTTCTGAGCAGCTCCATTAATGGGACCTACTTAAACGAAACCCCCAGAGGACTGATATATGTGCATAGCACTATGACTAAGTAGGGATACCAGATTCTAGCTACGAATGGATAGATTTTATTTTATTCTATTTCTCTTTTCCCGGTAGATGATGCTTAGTTATTACTCTGGTGAGAAGTGTCGCTGTGTTAGCCCTTGAAAATACCACCTTCAGCTCTAGAGATCCATGATGGCACAAGATTGCAGCATTTTTTCTGCCACCCAAATTGCTTTAGAGCCTGTGACTGTGATGGCCACACTGTATTTCAAAAGCAAAATATAAGCACGACTTTTTTTGTGACTGGTGGTAGGGCAGCAGTGGTGGCTTTACCATGATGCCTTCGATTTTTGACTACCCCTCTGGGAGTCAGGAACTGTCCAGCTGTGCTAACTGTCTTGTGGATAGAACGAGCCCAACCCTTTAATTTATCAGAGGAAGTTTGGTGATTGCACATGGACAAATTTCCTTGGCTGGTGCAAGCTGGTGCTGGTGCAATGAAGTGCAGGGCCCAGTTGTGTAGGCTGAGGTCCTATTTCTTTTGGGTATCCAAACTCACACTATTTTTGAGACAGAAGAAGTGTCAGAAATAGATGTATTGCTAAGACTCATCAGGAATGTCTCTTCCAGTAGCCTTGTCTGCAAAGAGGTTGCATCAGGACCAGCCAAAGAAGATGCCTTTATCCTGTTTTAGGTGGGGTGGTAGGATGCAGTAGATCAGATACAGGAAATTCCTGTCTGCTTTTTCTCCCCCATTTTATCTTTTTGAAAGATTTAATGAATTTTATTTTGGCGGGTTTTAATGACTTTTATTTGGACCATCACATTGTTAGTGAATTTTAATGGACTGATTAGAAGATGAAGCTTGCCTGTTTTTCAAGGAAAGATAGCAGGGCTGACCCCTACTTGTCAGGGAAAAGAGAATAATAGCAACATTATTTCTTTCTTGGGGTTTGTTTTCATGATTTCCTCAGCAGAAGCAAGCCTGTAGGATGGTAGGATGCAAGTAATAATAGTCTTGAGGTGCATTGCAGCTTTTGGTGAAGCTGCTGGCATTTTTCTCCCTAACTTCAGCAAGAGCAGGCTGCATTAACAGCAGTATTAACAATGTCTAATATTTCACATTGATACGGTGCCTTTTCATCCAGTGGCATCCCAGTGTGCTTTCTAAGATACAGCCACTCCGGAAGATTAACCCAGCATTATAATGACTATGTCTAAGGGATAAATCCGCTTCAGTGACAGGACCTTATTGAGGTCAAAGACAAAATTGCATTGTCTTCGATCAGAGCAAGATCAGACCTATAGTGTATAAGTCTGTCCTATGGACTTGATCTGCGGAATATGAGGTTCTTGTCCTTGTTATTTTAGTACAGCTTAGGACTAGGATAAGCCTTCATTCATTTCAGAGATGAGTGGATAGGTGGAAGGCCTGTACCTTGCTGGAGGTGCAAAGCAGATTGGCCTGTACCCATAGAAACATGTGGATTGTTATTGCTTTAGTAAAACCCCTCAGAAAGAAAAGGTCTTTATATCACAGTAACCAAAGGCAAGGCTATGTGTTCTAAGAGCAGATTTTCTTTTTTTTTTTTGCATATGATAAAACAAGGAACATAATTCCTAGCCAGACTGCCCATAATTAATTGGCTTCATATGAAATTAATGAATTTCATATACATGTGTTGGGCTGGTTTAACTTTAATGTAGCATGTGTTTGTCATTTTTATTGCCATGAATTTTCATGGAAAAGGGCTTCCCTCTGGCTCTCTCATTTATGTACCTCAGAAGCAGAGATGGATTCATCACTTTGATGTTTTGGGGAACACTTCAGTTTTCCTGGGACCAGTCTTTAAACCCACCAAAAAAATTTTTTTTTTTTTTTTTTTTTTTTTTTTTTTTTTTCCATCTTGCTATGTTTGTGCTTGTCTTTACTCTTGCTATTTGTCTGAGTTCCCATCTGTTTGGCACTTGTGGTCAGGTACAGTGCAAGGAGTATGGGACCACGTACACCGAAATGGTGTAACAGCTCACATGGCATCTCTGACCCAGGTTGCAGGGTCTTGGATTTTCTGCCATCCTGAGCAAAATTGATATTTCCTAACCTTCAGGTTCATGTGAAACCATGACCAGGGTCAGTGACTTCTATGCAGTGCGAGACGTAGCTTTGGGGACCCACCAGCATCCTGTAGGCTCCAAAGAGGGCAAGGGGGTGGTTTGCGCCCATGGCATAAATATTGCTGCCCTGTGACCGTCACTTGCGGCTGCCTCGTGAATGTTGAACCTGAGGGACACGTCACTGCTGGCTTGCTGAAACAGACCAGGCAGAGCTTTCCCATCGCAGCCTTGGCCAGCGCTGTCAGCAGCACCGCAGTTAAGGGGCTTCCTTGTGTGCGCGGCCAAGTTCCCTCCGTCAGGGCAGGAAGCCCAGGAGAAGGGCGATATTGTATTTAAGGCCCGTGACATTTGAGGTTTTTCCCTAATGCTGCCCCAGGGTTCCTGCTGGTCTGTGCATGGGTGGGCATCCTCTTTCCCATCTCCGCGTTGCACAACCTCGGGAGATAGCTTCTCACTCGCCCCTTTTTGGGCGAGGTGCAGTTTCTCATCACTGCTGCTGTGGAGAGCCCGGGGTCACAACTGCTGACCGAGATGATGAAATTTGGGCTCTCTGAACCAGAGCAGCTGAATCTGTTCCTTCCTCTCTGTCCCTCGGTGTAACAGGGAGCTTTTGTATGCCGACCTCCCCGGGGAAGGAGCGCAGTGAATGCTCCTTCTGCTGCGGTGGAAGGCACCAAGAAGCGGGTTGTGAACAAGAAGCTAAATTTTGCTGTGATCTTAAAGAAGAGAGTGCTTTGTCCTTTCTGTTGACTCCATTTCTTAAAATGGAGATCTTCTCAAGATCTTCCCAAGAACATCTCTGTATTGCCCATCACCAGGGTTGAGACAGTAGTTCCCAGTGGAAAATCCACCTATTTTTCCCTTCTCTTCTGAACTTTACAGAATATCCCTCAGCACAGCTGTTTCTTCATATTTATTATTAAAACCAATGTTCAAAGTTGCTTATCTTTTTTTCCTCAGCTATCTTAGACTTAGCTATCAGACTGCTTTCTGCTAAGTCCTGTGCAGGAGCTAGGACAGATCTATCCCTGACTAATTCCCCATTCCTAAACCCAAATGTTTAAGAGCGTTTGTGAATGTTAGGTGCATGAACTCCCTTCCTGAGGATGGTCTTGGAGGCTTTCATGATACCCATGCTATGATACTGACTCTCCATACATCAAAATGACTTCCTTATGGAGGTTGGCTGTATGGATGCCATTTCTATTGTATACATTCAAGTATTAGAATATAAAGCTTTAGTTTCCTATAGATAAGGCTACACCATAGTAGAAAATGAGACCTCTGCCAGGTACCACAGATAGGCTTTTAGACCGTAAATAAACCAGAATGGATGAGGACATGGTCGGAATGAAATCTTTCCAAAGACGACAAATAATAAAAACGTCAGTTGTTTTTTCGAAGGGTTTGCCCAGCTCCCTAATGCTGCCGTGGAGGTTTGGGGCCCCTTGCAGCACTGAAATCCCAACAGCTCTTGTCTCAAATGGTTTTAGATCAGTCAGGAAGCCTCAGGGTGAGCCGGTGTCTGCAGGGAGAATTTCAAGGTGATAATGATTGGTCTCATTCCTGAACGCGCTGCAGTTACCTAATGCCCAGATAGCTGAAATTTTTTGGCCGCTGCAAATTATTCGGTCGCGCTTTGCTCCAGTGAGGCTCTGCCAGCACTTTGCTTTTGTCTCATCCTCAAAAATTTCAGCCCAACCTGGAATTTCCTGAAATTTCCCAGGGCAGAGTCAGCCCCAAACGGGATTTTTTTGGGGGAGGCATGGGAGGAGGATGGGGGTTGTTGACTGCTTAGCCTTGTCCCAGCAGGACTGCTGAACAAGGGGGTACCTGAGTCCCGTGGTGGTTTGGGGAGAAGGGATGGAAGCACAAAAAAAATAATTGATTTTTGTTTAGATTAACAGACCCCTGACTATGAAGAAGGAAGGAATCCAGACCAGAAACCGAAAAATGTCTAGCAAATCCAAAAAGTGCAAAAAGGTCCATGACAACCTCGAAGACTTTCCCAAGAGCAGCTCCTTTAACCCTGCCGCCCTCTCCAGACACATGTCCTCCATCAGCCACATTTCACCCTTCAGCCACTCCAGCCACATGCTGACTACACCGACACCGATGCACGCTCCATCCAGCCTCTCCTTTGGACCTCACCATCCTTCCAGCATGGTCACTGCCATGGGTTAGCGAGAGACTCCCCTGCTGAATGCTTACGGTCTCAAAATGAGATTTACTTTATATACTTGCATTTTTGCAGGCGTGCGGTTATGGGTCTGGCATCCCAAATCAAATGGGAGGGGGAAAAAAAATTGAATAATAAAAAAAAAAAGTTATTTGAAGGCGTAAAAGCGAGAAAAAAAACTCAGAAAAAAAAAAAAAAACAAAAAGCACAAAAATGGAAAAAAAAGGAAAAAAAAGAAAAAAGTAAAAAAAAATGTTTTAAAAAAGTGATGTTTGCCACTTTTTAAAGGAACTCACTATGGCGTCTATGTATTCTTACCCACTGAATCTGGATACCATTTGTGAATAAGCCATTCAGAACTTGCATTCCCTATTGGACAGGATCTCTAGTGCTGTGAAAAAGTAAAATAAAATAAAATAAAAAGCGCTGAACATTGCATATAACTTATATTGTAAGAAATACTGTACATTTGAGGAAGACTTTATTGCATCTGGGGAGCTGTAAAAAAAAAGGCATGAAGGACTCTGAGAGATTTTTTTTAAAGGAAAAGAAAAAAAAAAAGAGGACGGGAGGACATTTTAAAAACCAGAAAAAAAAACAAACAATGCAGACCAAGAGGAAACACGGTCTTACGAACAAATGGACCAACTGCCAGTCATGTCTTCTCCTTTTATTTTGTTTTTTTGCTTTTTTTTTTTCGGTTTCTTTTTCGTTTCTGGGGAGGGGGAGGGGGCTGGCTAGAACGGTTTTGATGATGCATTAACTAATTAACTAACTAAATAAATGACTAAATAAATAAAACCTGTAGGGAGATCATTCATTTCGGGCCATGGGCCTTTTACATAGGAAGTACCAATGGTGTCAGGCAACCAGTGTTACCATGCGGACATTGCCAACAAGGGGTTTTCAGATAGCCATTCTCCAGGTCTATACGCATTGTGAACAAGTTCCTGTAATTGTTGTTTGTATGTATAATTCAACGCACCAAAATAAGAAAGATGTAGATTTATTTCATCCTATTATACAGACTGAATGGTTGTACAAATTTATTTACTGCTAGTGATAAGACCTGCTTTTTTGTTTTGTTTTCATAATTTTTCCTCTTTTTTTTTTTTTGGAGAATAAACTAGATTAAATTCTGTTGACTTAAAAGTGTTTTGTGCTTGCGGGTGAGAAAGGGAATCTGTTTCTTCCTTTACTGACTTTTTAATTTTTCTTTTTCTGATTGTTTTGATGGCATTTACTGCATAGCTTCCATGGGTACGGGAATGTGTGTCTTTTTCCACGCCGTGTTTGCAGTGGTTTCAACCATCGCAAATCAAAAAATGCAGAACAAAGCAAAAAAAAAAAAAAAAAGAAATGCAGAACAAAGCATAAATAAATAAATGGACAGTGTGTCCGTACAACCCCACTGCTTGGTGTGTGCTACCTGTCCCTCAGATTACAGCTCCCGCCTGGGATGGTTCCCATATAGACTCCTCTCAATGTGGCCAACACGGTGTCAGACCCATCTCACTGCTCACGTGGGATATGGAAAGGTAAATGTCCATGATATTTTGGGGGACTGTACAAGGAAAGGCCCCCAATCCTTGGAGAAGGATCTAACATTGACACATGATCCTGGGAAAGTGTTTTGGTTGCTTGATGGTCAATTAAGTTGGTTTTTTGATGGTCTGAAGCTGAGATGTTA
The DNA here is from genome assembly GCA_034781795.1 of Crypturellus tataupa. Classification (NCBI taxonomy): domain Eukaryota; kingdom Metazoa; phylum Chordata; class Aves; order Tinamiformes; family Tinamidae; genus Crypturellus; species Crypturellus tataupa. Next base: position 2,595,479 of record JAWLRI010000771.1, read on the forward strand.
GCGTGAAGCTGAGCGGGACCAAACCCCACACTTGCACTTGTAGGAGAGAGCAGAACCTCATACAAAACACTGGATTTACTGGTAGAGAGTCAAGGACGCCAAAAGCTCCAAGTTCCAGCCTCTCCTCCACAAGATGCTTCTTTGAAATAGCACTATTTGTAGTAATATTATTAGCATTATCAAAGTTTGGCTATTGTAATTTGCATTATGATGGTTTAATCCTTAGGAATCATCCCTACTCTTTGGTTATTTATGGTTTCATCTTCTTTATACCGTCATAAGAGATGGATATTTACCTTCCAAATGAAGCTTTAAGCTTCTTAGCAGCCAACTCTCTAATGAAGATTTAGGCATGTTGTGGTAAGACAGGAGTTGGCAATACGGTGAGAAAAACATTAAAAAAAAAAGGGAAAAAGAAAACAAAAACAATCTCAAAACCTAAAAACTTCAACAGACCTGCAAGTGAATTATTTTTTGATAGGGGATAAGAGAGTTGAGTTCTTCCATCCCAAAATACGTGTATTACTGACTTGCAGTGCCAAGTGAATGTAAAATATCACCATATTTACCAGATGCTATTTTGGACTCACTTTATCTTCAGAGATGGCTTTAGAGGGTAGCAGTGGCATGGTCTTATCTTGTCTGCAGGATGGCTCGCTCGAGTAAGGATGTTTCGTGCAAGGAAGGCTTATAAGACCACTTCCTGGAAACTTCTGAAATGAATGTACACAGAGTCACATAATAATTTGATTTGGGAATAGGGCAGAGGGAGGAAAGGGGTTGATCTTTGTTTGGGCTTTTTCTCTCCCGTTTCAAAATGAACCTAGTCAAAATATGTCTATCACAGAGGAGGATTTAACAGGATGTAAGTGGAACACGCAGTAATCACTTTGTAATGTTGTATATTCTTTCCTTTTTACTCTGTTGACAAATGTGTAAAAATAGACCAACGGCACACATTTAAAATCATATGTTAATCATCTTTCTCCTTTCTCAATGAATATTTTAAACATAAAGGCTAAATATTGAAATAAAACAGAGCGAAGCATTACCAAGATGCAAATGTAGATCTTATTGGCTCCTAATTAATCATTTGTGAACTATAAAGCTGACAAATCAAAAGAAATAATCATCTTTGCTGATATTAACCTTGAAAGATTATTATTTTTTTAATTCATGGTGCTGCAACCTTTTGCTCCTTCGGCTCATCAACAGATTGCAGTTGGACTAAGTTATTGATCCCAGTTCGCTGGCCATGGTGTAAATTAAATGAGGATTCAGATGGCAGGATTTTGCACTCATGTATTGCAATGTTTGAATCTTTCTACAGAGTTTAGTTTCTTTCTCTAACTCTTTCCTAAGAAAATTCTTTCTTCTTGCAGCTTCCCCTCCAAAATCTTTCATAAATCTTAGCGGTACGGAGTGAGATGAGCAGAATCAGGCCCAGCTCAGAGAATTAGCATCCTTAAATGTTTCGAAACACAAATGCAGATGCTCTGTCTGTATACACTTGAGAAAATACACACAGTTTGTTTAGACAGCTCTTATACCAGCAGTAAATGATGAGGTAGAACTCCTGTTGTGAGCAGGCTTTTGCAGTCCCTTCTCGTTTCGAGGAGTGCTGATACCAAGAGCAGCACGAATGGGACATCTCATGTTGTGAGCACCATGTGTGCCCAAGGTGCAGCGCAAGATACCAAAGCAGTGTGTAAGGGTTTTGTTTCCTTCCTTCCCTTTTCTTGCATAGAAATACCACAGAGATCCTTTCCGAGGGGTCAAATCTTGTGCTCTTTGTGCAAGGAAAACATCTTTGGGGAATTTTGCATGAGTAATAATAACTGATGAGGTGATATGATAATAACTGATGTGATTATGTTAATTGTATCTTATTCATGGACTGAGCAAATGTCCATTGACATCAGTGAAAAGATGCCTGATAAATTCAATGAGCCTTCAATGAGGATCTCCTAAATATTCATTTCAGTGTTATCATCTTTGATTTATCTATTTTGGCTAAATTGTTAGCTGCACCAGTGATGAGTCAGTACTTGTGCATACATGAAAACACACAATATTGTTTTTTTAAGACTATTTTTAAGGTTGCAAATCATAATGCCCCAAGGTTCTACAGACCAGAACTGTCCTTATGAACAGTATTGGCAAAACATTTATTTTTGGCTTATACATTTGAATTAGGAGATGCCTTAGGCAAGATTCTCATGAGCATTTGGGTTCAGATTAGGAGCTGCAAGCTTTTGAAGTGATTTTCTAGTAGTCCTAGTTTAGATGATGACCCCAAACCGGTCACTGTGACTCCCCTGATGTGCTACTACTGTTAATAGAAGTTAAGTTCATGTGGATAAAATAAAACTAGTCTGCAGTAACTCCCAGAATAAGGTCCTTGGATCCTCAATACCAGTAGTTTTCCTCTCCAGTTGCACTCCTCCTGCACTGCACCGACTTGCTAATGTAGACCCTGCCCAAATGGCACATTCACATCCTCCTTTTTGACCCCAATTCCTCTGCTTCACTTAGGACAGGTGGCCTCCTGTGGAAGAAATAGGGTGGCAAGGAGCTACGACTACCTGTCTTGTGTTCGTAGAGCTTGGAAACTGGATAGAATAATGGACTGAAGGAAATTCTTATGAAAAAGTCAGGTATAACACCTTAAAAAACTGCACGTTTACCTGTGTGTCTGTATCTCTACCACAAAGGTCCTACATGATGCTGGGAAACTCACTTAGTCTTACCACACAGGGCAGCCACCAGTAGCGCAATCTGCATTTTTGGGGATATCCAGTTGCATATACTGAGGCACGTTTTGCAGAAATGTTAAGCATTGCCAGTAGTATCTGAAGCCAGGGATCATGCATTAATGCTGTAAAATACCAAATTCTTTAAAAATGCAGTATTCGTCTCAACTTATGTATAAAGATCTTCTTTATTTGTATTGTACCTCTGTCTTGGACCTCCTTATACACTCAGATCCAGAAAATAACAATTGCTTCTCACCTCAGAGAAGAGTCGTGGACATAAATCCATCACTTGTGAAGGGCTCAGACACAAATTGATGAGCACTGTGCAAAGTCCATCAGAGTCAACAGGCCTGCAGGAAGAAATGCGTGAGGGACAAGCAAAACACAGGTCCCCTGCTCATGAAAGGCAACGTCGTCTCGATGCACTGAGACAAAGGAAAAATGTGGATTTAAGTGTCATAACATCTGTGTAGAAGGAAGAGTGGAGGTGGAAGGAGGTTGAACAATGGAGTCTGGTGTTTCCTGACATTTCAGTGGTTGGCTTTTTAATCTTCACACTGGGTTTTGAGCCTATTTTTGTGGTTGCATTTTTCTGTAAGTATATATGTGTATAGGTAAAGACGGGTGGTTATGTGTGGTACGGATCCCAGACTTTGTCAGAAAAGGAAATGTGGTGAGTGTCATGCACTATTAGTATGCCTAGACCCAGAGAACTGGAGGGCACAGCACGACTGTTGTCACCTGCCTGTCCTTATTGGCTGTGCCATGTTTTGTGTATATTCGTATGACTATCTATGCGGAAACCAAGGCACAAGACAAATATATAGCCAATTTATGCCTGTTTCACACAATTGCCTTGAGCTACGCAGACTCACGGGTAGATGTTGGATCACTCAATCTTAGAAGTATATTTCCCCTGTTATAAGTTTAAATTAAGGTTTTGACCCGAAGCTCAACTCATTTTTTTTTTTTTTCTCTCAAGGTACAAAACACCTGGTTATTTAACCTGTCCTTTTACATTTCCACTCTGGGTTACTGTCAACTCTGGAATCACTGAAATAATTCATGAAAACCTGTCCTCTGGAAAGATGGAAGTGACTGAAATGCTGAGGGAGAGGCTGTTTTTGAGTCTTGTAGGGTAGTATTCATGTTAATGTGCATGATTAGCTCAAATTCTGGATGCTTATTTAGATTTAGCCCATGAATTGTTTTAGTTCCCAATTAATATTATATTAAATATTATAGTAAAATCATTTGCTTAACTATTTCAGCATTAGAACCATACTAATCTTCTTACACTACTCGACTTTTTCTTTCATTAAGCCACAAATCACCCAGTGGTGTACATCGGGTTGGTCCCACTGAATTAAGGCAACAAGCGCTGCCTGCAGATTCAGGTTGCTTTATTCCAGGTCAGGATACAACCCCACAGCTCCAATTCTGCTTTTAATTACACTCTCCCCTAATGTTCACCAGCCATATAAATACTTCCTTTCTCAGCTGAGATCATTATGAATAATTAAGAGGCTAAAAGAAAGCAATATTAACTGCTGCAAATTTTTTTTTTTCATCTTCTGCGAGTGGCTTCTTGAGATTGTTTTTTTTTTCCACTGCCATGAAGGTTGGGGTTCCTCTTTGCAAGAGGTGAAGCTGTCTCGTTTGCAGAAAAGCAAAGCAGTGGCAGAAAGTCACCACTTTCCTGCATGCACACAGAAATGATTGCTGATGAATTTACTTCCTGCAGAGCCATGCTGAAGCAGATTTATAGATTCTGTGATAAATTCTCAACTATATTTAGGGACTCTGAGGAAACAGTAATGAATAGACCTAGGCCCTGATCTGTGATCTTTGATTACAGTTGCTTTATTATATATATTTTTTATATTTGGGACAGGAAGTAGAGGGTCGTACAAAATTATGCTGAGCCTGGAGAGGGGAGGACAGAACCCATGGGAAAACCAAACATGAGGTAGGAGGGATTGAACCGATGATGGATTTCTGAACAGTCACCCAGGGCCTTTCCATTTATAGTAGGCAGGATGTTTTCCTTTATGAAACTTCCTAGGCAGTTTATCAGACATTGATAACCTTTCTATAAGAATTTCCATACTGTGCATACCGCAAATATATATGTAAGGGGAGTATCATTGACTACATGCTGTCTTTTCTATAAAGTCTTACATGTAAAAAAGAAAATGTTATGTGTTTATGGCCTGTCAACCTTGTTCCTATTTAGTAGAGTTATTCCAAAAGCGTTATGGGAGCAGATGGTAAAAGCCTATGAGATTTAAGGATGTATATCTGGTCCTGTTGTATATTCATAGGTCTTTGATGATACCACACGGAAATGACTGTCATCTTTGCACAGCAAAGCTGTCCTTTTGCATCAGAAGATGTAAAAGCCATGTGCAGGGTACAGTAAGGATATCTCTTCTTATTGTTTCATTGGTAAATTTGTAGTTTTATAGTGCAAACTCATGTCTTTTTGCTCTATGTTGTTGTCTCAAAATGCCTCTTTTCTCTAATTTAGCCCTCAGAGTGAACAACAGACAGTGCTTCTTTGGCTTTAGCAGGGTGTTTCAGATTTAACCTACCAATGGAAAAGAAAAAACTGCTCAAACTGCTCTCAAGATGTTTCGGGGGAAATAGATGGTGTCTATGAGCTTTTTCAAGATGGACTGGGTTGGGAGGAAGGTAGGAGAAATGGTCTTTCTAGGCCTTTAAGTGGTCTCCATGCCTCCTGGACTGATGCAGATCTTAGGCTGGTCAAGCACATAAGTGCTTGCTTTACTTAAGTAAGTAGATTGGATCATGTAGAGTGTGTTGGCAGCTCAGTTGAGATTTATGATGTTTGGAGAGAGAAGGAAATCCTGTGTTCTCACATTCTCACAGCTTTTTTTTCCTATTCCCTCTGATTCTACTTGTAATTTACTTCTCTAACTCAGTATCATGCATCTTTAGAGTATGTGTAGAATGAACAATGCCCTTGAACTCAGATCTGCCTCCAAACTTTGAGGATTAGATCTTCACTGCGATGCTGCTAACATTGGTTTCCATGTCTTATTCTCTGCTCACTTCCAGGGATTATCAAACAGATGTCTTTGACTCAATTCTTCTTTCAGGACATGGGATACCCACATTTTCTCTCTTCTCCATCATCAATCTCCTGCTCAGTTAGGAACATAAATCATTTTTCCTTTAAGTTAATGAGAAGACTGTAATCAATGAGACTCGTGGCATGCGATGGACAACATCTACAGAAGATTATTGATTTAGATGAGTGTCTGGGGAAAACTGATGCAGATACGCAGATTCCTGATGTTTCAGGATAATCACAAAGATTTCTAGATGTTTTTAGATTGATCTGTTATATCTTCTAAATGTCATCTTTGACCATTTTTCAGCTAAAGATCTGAGTATGGCTGAGGAACACAGCCATGGTCAAAGCCATACTTCTGTGTATGAAAAAGTATGTCGTTTCAAATGCCCCAACCCCCAAAATCTGCCCATTATTTTCTGTGTCCATTTCCCTTACTTATGCACCTTACTCTTAAGATTTCCTCCATGGCTTCTAACCTTTGCCCAAATACTGACTTGTTGACTCTGCCTTTGGCATTCAGCAAAGCAGAGTTAATTTGTTAATGAAGCAGAGGATCTTTTCAGAAATCTGAATCATTTCTATGAATCCAATGTGGACCATCTGGAAGATGCTGCTTCTGAGAAGCTGTCCTCTCTCTCAAGGTCCAGAGCTGCTGACACTGAAGGGGAGTCTCCTGTTTAGTTCATTGGTTTTGGATCAACCCAAAGCAGGGGCTGGATGTTGGATTTCCCGGGCTGTCAGATGCCCTCGGTCCTCAAAGGAACAGACAACCTGTCAGAGATGATCAATAAATGCCATCGCCTGCCCTAGAGTATGAAGCTTATCAAAAAGAAACTCCCAGGAGGAGAGTCAAGCCTGGGATTTAATCTTGTCCACGCTCGGGTGATATTCAGCGAGGGGGGTTATGGTGGTGGCACTCTTCCTTGTTCACAGCACGTGCCCTCAAGGAATGAAAAAAGAGGTGGAAAACAGGTAGCCTGATCCTTCTCGGACACTTTTTTTTTTTTAAACCAGTGTCCTGGTGTATTTTCGTCTTTCTTATACCTAAGGGAGGTGGAGTTACACCTTATTTATACTGGACTGAGTCTTTTACATTGTAAGGTGGTCAGGAAAAGCTCATCTCTGTCCTCAATTGTTCCAATGTGATTGATTTTGCCGATGTTAGACTAAAGTGGGAATTAATCCAAAGAACAAAGATGTGTCCTGAATTGTACCCACCAGTGAAGCTGCATGAAATAGGAAAGAGTATTTGAGTTCAAACTCTCTTTGTAGTTAATTTCCAGGAAAGACATGTTTCTGGATTAAAAAAAAAAAAAAAAAGTGTATTTAGATTCCTCTGATCTCCACTGCCTTTACCAGTGTCAATGAGAGATGACAAGTGACTTATAGTGGCTAGGGAAAATAACTGAGTTTTCCCCTTAAGGTCTCTTCCAAAATGTTTCTACTGCGTTTGCCACATTACCTGTCTCATGTGCATGTTTCTCTACCTATACCTATACCTATAAGCTTGGGCTTATACCTTTGAACTAGCTAAATATCCAGTTGGAAGATTGCCCTTTTCACATATGTGTAATCCACTACCATGTACTGTCATGGATGAAGATCTTCCTGGAAAACTTTAGACCTGATAGAAGAAAGGTGTGCATGCAAGGGAGCTTTCTGGACACTAAATAGTCAACGGAAAGAAATCGGCACTTCTGAGGCTGAAATTTTCTACTTAGTGTAGTTGGTCATTTGAGGATAAAGTAAATTGCTTGCTGGAAGGCCTCACTTCTCTTAACTGGCTTCCAATGGGGACCTAGACAAGCAGCCCTGCTGGAGACATCCACATTATCAATATCGGAAGATGAGACAGACACATCCCACCTCTGGCATCAGTCCAAAATGTGCAAGAATTTGCCTCTCTGCAAGGCAAGAATGATTTTGTTTGCCTTCAACCTTGGCACAGGTATTTTTTCTGGTTAGTCTGGCACTTCTTGACACCAGAGGACACTTAACTTTGGTATTAAGTCTAATAGATACAGTAGGAAGGAATCTTGCGTTGTTTCTCTCTTAAAATTCCTCTCCTAAAGTGCAATCTCATGACCTAAATCTTTCCAGATCTGAGTAACTTGATTTTTATTGACATTGCTAATGTTGTATTTGATGCTGCATTGATTCTCTCTCGGCTGTTTTATGATCAACTAACTTACATGAATCAATTTTTTGTGTGTTAAATTTGGAATTAGAAGGCCTTCTGGCAGCAGCAGCAATAATTACAGACACAAATTATTTTAGCATTTATCTTATCTAGCATCAGAGCATATAATTGGAGGGCACCCAGATGGAGCATTTATGTTAAAGTAGCTTGAAATGCCGTTGTATAAGTAAACAACCACATAAATACTCTGATTCTCAGTTACGTAGAATTTAACGTTTCACACAACTTAAGCAGGTCTTTTATCTCTGTTACAGCACAAAACTGAAGTAAGGACTCCTAAGTCCTATTTTGATGTGTGCATTTGACCAGTTATAATATTTTGGTCATGTAGACATAATTTTATGAAGTAGTCCTTAATTAATTATATGTAATTTCTTTTCCTGCCCCTATTAACTTTCAAGACTTTATCTGGGATGGTGGAAGAGAGGTTCAGGATGTGATGCCTAATTCTGTATATTGTTAGGCACTCGTCCTTTTGTACATCTGAAAAAAATGAGGCTAATTAATGTCATCAAACATCGTCAGAACATTTGAGATGCAAAGTACTGCATGTCCTTTATTATATGCAAAAATAACAATACATTCCAGAGTATGGTATTAAAAGCTTCAAAGCTAAAGCACAGAACACAGTAATTGCCACAGGAGCACTGACCCAGTCCATTTCCAATTAGTGACCTCAAAAATACTGAAAACCCCTTTACCAAATACCTAGTTAATATTGTAGTGTTTCATTATGGCAGGAGCTAGGTGGTGTTCTGATTGGGAAAGACTGTTTTCTGAGGATAAAGTCCTGGTAGCTCTTCTAAATATATAGACATAACAGCACTCTAGCAACCATGGTTACAGCAGAATCAGTGGGTGGTTTCAGTTGTTGATCTTAAGAAGTAAGAGATGAATAACTTGATAAATAATTCTGGTTATGAGAGATGGTGTTAGATTATGGCACAATATTACTTTCAGCTCATGGGAACTCACTTCCAGATGGAAGAAACAAATTCATAGTTTTCTTAAAGCCTCTTTTTTTTTTTTTTCTTTTAAAAAAGTTAGGTTTACTAGAAAATAGCATTTCAAAAAGATGGAGATTCATTTCAGATATTAGGTGTGAAGCTGACTGAAGAAAAGAGGTGGGAAAAATTAATCCCTAGACATATCATTTCAACATTCTCAAAATGTTTCTTGATTGGAGACATATTTGTTTTGATGTTTCCCAAGCAAAATGTTTTGATTCTTTTTTTTTTTTTAAACTCTGAATTTGTGCTCTTCATAAGAAACTGACTTAAAGAAAAAAGGAAAAAAGGGAGCCCACCTCCCCAGTTTCAAAAGGCTCATTAACCTAAATATTAGCAGTCAAACCAAACAAAAAGATTTTGCCTTGGCCAATAATTAATATTTTTATTTCATCACAAAATGAAAAAAAAATCTATTTCAGTTGGATCAGAATGTTTTCCCCTCCCTAATATTTGGCTTTATTTCTGAGCTGAAAAAGAAAGCAAAGGAAAAACAAAAAAAGCTTTCTACTGAGGTGTAAATGTGCCCAGATCATGCCTTGGCTTAATCTGCTCTGTTTGTGATCAATAATCAAGCTAGGTCAACATGGACTAACTTTAAAACTCCCGTCATTAAGAGGGATCACGACATTTTCTTCTTTTCTCTAGACACCCTATAGAGATATCTGCTGCAAGGAAAGCTTTATTTTATATACAAGTGACATATTGACTGGTGCCCATGAATGAGACTGAACACTTCTGTTCAGGCAGAATGATGAAAAATAATAATGATGTAGTGTAAAAAGAGCACACAAACACAGATGGAGCAAAGTGCTGGACTTTTTGGCTGATCATAAAATTCTAAAGGGTTTCAGCTACACAGTTATCAACCAAATTATCAAATAATAATTGCGCCCCTTCCCTCTGGATTTTTGGCGTGAAGATCTCTGAGGCCATCTCCCAGAAGAGCACGAAGAAGTAGTTAAATGAGTTTTGAGTTTGTCAAGGTTAATGAAATAAGATTTCAGGAAGTCTCTCTTCTCTCTTCCTATCTTTTATTTTCCCTTCTCCTTTTTCTCCTCCCTTTATTCTCCCTTCTTCTACCTTCTTCTCCCTTCTTATCTCTTCTTCTTTGTGTCCTTCCATGCTCAATTTGGAGTGGAATGTGTGAATATATTTTTGCATCTGTGTATTTTCTTATATCTACTGGGTTATTTTTTACCATGGCAGACATTTCTGGTCATCAGAGACTATTCTGCAAGAAACTTGTCAGATGGCCCCTAGTTTGGGGGTGAAGTAACCTTATCTGGGCTTTCTCCCTAAAGAGTGCAAAGGGACATCACCGCAGTGTTGTATCTCCAGGAGAGTTAAATAACCCTATATGGGACATGAGGGATAGGCACGAGGCTCTGCACAGCGCAAGGAATCAGCCCAAGATGGTCCTGAAAGGCCCTTTCTAAAGTGCAGACATGTTTGTAGGTCTGGCCTTGCTTGAGTTTGTTAGGGCTGATTTTGGAAGGCTGCTAAGGCATAGTGATATATTGGCTTTTTCCAAGGCACTGAGTACTAGCAAGGCTGGGACAGAGGGCTCGATCAGCCCCGCATTTTCACAAGTCCTTCAGCTGCTCCCCTCTAATCCAGGAACGCAGGGCTGCCCAAGTGTAAATCCCGCTCTAATAACAGAGCCGGGTTTGATCTCCTGCTAATAATAGCTCCACCTTCTTGCCATGAAGCACAACTCCCCGGCATTTGTAAGTCCATCTGGGTGAGACACAGTGCAAATTGAACACGCTGCTGTAATAACCCTAGTGACATTGATGGCTTCATGTCAAGTATTGCTAGTAGGGTCTGGAATGGGGGTTCTGCTGTGGCTAGACCCACCCTGCAAAAAAAAAACAAAACAAAACAAACAAAAAAAACAAAAAAAAAAAAAAATCTAAGTTTCCCATTGGCTTTTACCTCCCATGTCTATAGACTGGCATAAAATGGCCTTTGGGCTTGATTTGAAGGGGGACAACCTGTAGGGTAGAGAAAGAGATATTCGTATGCCCTCCTTGCATTAGCATCGCAGAGCAGCACGCTCTGATTTCTCCATAAAGACAAAGCAAATTCCTCTTCCGTGCTCCATCCATGTCCCCTCTTCCTCCTTGCCCCATCCATCCCCTCCAGGAAAAATCCCACTTTACCCCAAAAAGAGCCCAGGGCAGTACAAGGAGCATCGGAGTCTGGCTCTGCCGAAAGGCTCAGTTACCTCCCCGTGACCTCCCCTTCCAGTGTGGATGGAGATATTGGATGTCTCTGCAAGCACAGCTGAAAGATGGGGGTGATAATCAGTGCTCGAGCCGTGTTTCCCCCCTCCTTCGGGCAGAATTTGAGAGTCCCAGGTAGCCGGTCCTGGGAGAGACGAGGTGCCGCGTGCGCTCCGCTCCCTCCGAGGGTGAAAACCGACACCTCCAGGACCCGGGGCTGGAGCCTGAGAGCATTTTAAATGTTTCAGCACCCTCAGGAAAACCGCAATTAGAAGTTGCCTCCTTGCATTTAACACCCGGAGAGGAGCAAAACGCACGGCTGGGGAATGAATATTTGAAAAACAAATGTCAGGGATTAAAAAGAAAAAAAAGAGTTAAGAGTTAAAAAATAATTGTTGCTGACACCAATTTAGGCGAATTTCAATGTGTTTGGGAGTGGAATGGAAAACTTTTGCAATGCCCTCCACGCTCACCTTGCATAAGAATGCCACCCCTTCCTCAAAAATAATAATAATAAAAACCACACGGGGGTTTTGCCCTCTTTGGAGGCAAGAGGGTGCTCCAAATCCTGCCCTGTGCCAAGCCCAGCTGCGTACCCGTCTCCCTCCCATGCGGAATACAAGCTCCCGATGCTGGCAGCTGGGTGTAGGCAGGAGCTCAGATATCATGGCAATATAAATAAATAGAGAAGGATGATATAAAATATACAGCCAGATCGAAGGGGCTGATAACTAGATAGCCCGATAAGGTGGTCAGGGCAACTGCGCTTCAGCACATGCTTAAACACGTGGGTTGTGCCCCTTTCCCTAGGGGCAAAATACCCGGCATCCAACGTGACGCACGCTGGGCAAACGCAGCCAAAACTGCTCCAAAGGCTGAAGCAAAAATAATCCCTCCTTGTGCAGCATATTTGGAGCACCAGTATTTTCTATAGGGAAATCTATATGAGCACAGTCAGTATTGCTAGTGCGTCCTTTCAGCTGGGGAAACCGAGGCACGAAGCGATGCTTGGGAGCATTGCCTTGTTATTGCACTTATTAAATTCATCTTCGGTCCCGAGCAGCAAGAATTTGGCACAGGCTGGTATGGAGAGGAATGGGTGTTTTTTAGTTAATAGTATATTTTCACTAGGAACCAAAACCATTCGCAAAGTCCCGGATTGAATTTTGCTGCAGAAATTTGTGACCAAAATAAATAAAGGAAGTGCTTGGAAATCAGGGTACATAGGTATTTTCAGGATAAAAAAAAAATGTTTCCTTTGTGGAAATAACTAAACATTCTGATTTGACTTTTTTTTTTTAACCTGAAGCTTTTTTGCGTTTTTTATTTTCAAACAGCATTTTCTTTGAAGGATTGACCTAATTTAGAAGAAAAAAGACATAAAAAGAAACAAAAATGTTTTATATGACTTCCAAATGATGCTAAGCATTTCATTTTTTGACTGAAGTAAATGTTTATGGTTGACCCAAACGACCTTTTTGTTTTGTTTCATTAAAAACAAATGAAAACCTCCAAATCCCTCGTTTTGCTTTGCTTTCACTCTGTCATTTTTTTTCCCCCTGCACACTTGTTATGCTTGGCCACAGCATTGGAAAATACAGTAATTCACTCAAGTGATTCACTGCTGGTGACCTCTTTGAAAATGTTGCTGGTGATGCACCTCAAAAATCACCCACCTTTATTTAACATCTTTCCTCGCGTCTGAGCACTTCTTAATTAAGCATTGCCACTCCGTGCCGAGGTAAAGGATATTAGGGCAAGATGTTATGCGACCTGGCCAAGGATATCAGGATAATTAGTTTTCCAAGCAAGCAGAGAACCTGAGGTTTCTGGAATGTTTCCTACCCAAGCTAGGAGGCAGTTCTGCCTCTCTGATAGCAGTTATCCGCCCATGAACAGCGTGGGCAGTAGCCCCATCACTGCAGGGACACGGTGCTAAATCAGGCTCAGAAATGATGAGTTTTTTTTTTTTTTCTATGGATAAATAAGAGGTTCCAAGTCCCAGTGATGTCTCACCTGGGACATTTCACTACAGGTAATCATGTGCTGGTGCCAAACAAACAGAACAAAACAAAACAAAACTGAACTTTTGTGGATATGCAACACAAACAAAACCACAGCTTTGCCTTCCCCACCCCTGCACCAAAACTATGTTGAGGTTTTGGAAAGCCGATCCGTATTTTCGTTTTCACTCCTCCAAGGTAGGGCAAAGGGGCAGGATGTGCTGGAGCACCGTGGTCTGGGTAGGTTTCCAACCTGCTTCTGCAGATCCCGGTCCTTGTTTGTGAGAGGGGTTGGAGATGACGCTCCTTCTGCCAGCCCAAGCCTTGACATCCTCCTCTCGGAAGCTGCTTGGTGCTTCCCTGGCAGAGATCCTGGCTGTAGGATGTAAACAGGGCAAAATAAAATCTACATTTTTAACAACACAGTTGACCCTGGGCGCTGGTCCTTCCTGAGACCAAAGGGAGCTGCAGAACCTTCTGCTCTCCTTGAGATGAGGGGGAATTTGAGCCCCATTTTGAATCACAGCAGAATTAGACTGGCAGATAGGGCCTGGTCATGGCGGGGGGAGAACAAAGCAAGATAATTTAATAGGAGAATTACAGTCTTTTATTTGCATTGTTTCTTTTTCCCAAGCTCCAAGCTTTGCATAAAGCTGTCTTTGTTAAAACACGACGTTGGGCTATGGCACTGGATTGACAAAAAGGCATTTATACCAGGGTTTAACACAGCTCAGAAGCAAGGTGTAGCTGCTTTAAATGAAAATCAAGGGTAGGCAGCCTCCCGAGAGCCTCCAAGTTTAAACAAATTAGGAGAAGTGTTTCTGCAGCTAAATTGGAAAGGGTGTGCTGCGATCCAGAAGAGTGGCCATGAGTTTGCTGTGTTCACACCGTCTTGGGCATTGTAAGGAGCTTTCTTGTGAAACTGTTTGCCAAACCAGGAGCCCTAAATTGAAATGTGTTGACAGAGAGAATCTCGTTCCTTCCTTATAATTTAAACACATCTTGAGGCAGGTTATGAGATGATGCGGGTAACTCGCAATCCGCCCTCCTTTATCCTTGCCGCGTCCCTGTTTTTTTTGCGTGCCGACGCAGGGCACCGTCCCCTCGTCCCGCGTCTTGGGAGCGCGCTGGGAGCTTGGCAGGATGAGGCCCTTCACCTCATGCAGTGCTCTGACCTCGAGGGAGCCCACACACAGATTTGTTCCATAACACATAACAAACAACTTCATTGCACTGGCAGGGAGGGAGGCGAGAGCACTTTGAACTGATGCAGCATTAAATCAGGCCTGCCAAATACACCTTGATGCGAGGACTTTATGCCAAGATCAGGCTATCTATCCATATAATCTCTTATGTTCCAAGCTCTTCCTGCTCATCTATCTATCCATCTCTCTCTATCTCTCCATATATATCTTCCTTATTTCAAACTAAGTCTAGCTTTCTGTCTGTTAATCTATCTACTTGTTTTGAGGGCTGTCATCAGAAATAGTGTCTATTATGTTTTTTATTTTTTATTTTTAACTGTGCTGGTACAAGGCACGTTGAAAATCCCCTGGCAAAGTAATAGCTGCATGTAAATCAGGTTGGGACACTGTTTAGCATGACTGAAATGAAATAAAAAGTAGCTTTTTGGGAGCAGTTTGTATTGTGTAGTGTTTGGAGCACTGAGCAAGGATTTGGGCTCTGAGTTTGAGTCTTGGTTTGGCTCTTGGTCTGCTGGGGGTCTCATCTCCTCATTTAGGTCTGTCCTGATTCACTTGCAATCTCCATCCTGCCCTCAGAAGGCTTTCCTCTTTTTTTTAATTTATTTTTTATTTTTTCTCCACCTTTCCAGGCCTGCTGTGGTCATCATAAACAAGTTTCTATTTCGGTTCGACACAGGGATCTACGGGCTTTGTGGCATCTAAAAGTGCTCTGCTTCTCCTCTCCTTCCCTCTCCATGGTCCCCATGTTTTATTCTCTGTATATAGTAAAACACATGCTTAGCTTACTTGGATTGTATTCACATGCATTAGCGTCTACAGCCTGCAGCGAACAATGAAAACCCATCCTGGTAGGGAAATAAAAGTAGCTGCACATTGGCTGGTAAAGGCAGAGGAAGAGTTTCAATGTACACAAGGAAATCGAACCTCTAATTTGCATGAGACTAGACTGTGCTAATTTGCTAAGTGAATAGATAGATGAGAAACAAAAACATGCCTTAAAGCATGCATGTATGGTTTCTGCAGAAGGCAGCACCCAAAAGGGGTCAGATCCCAAGGGGAAGTCAACAGAGCCCATCGGCTTCTGCTGGAGCTGGTACCAATCACCAGGTACATACAAAGCAAATGTTCATCTCTTGCATGAAATTGCAGCTCTTGTATTTGCAGGGTAGCAGGGAGACACATGGCACTAATGATATACCCAGGGACACACACAAGAACCCCTAAATCTCCCTAGGATCAGTGTTCACCACCTTTCTGGTTAGGCACAGAGCGGGGCAGACAGAAAGGTGTCTTCATTCCTCTCCTTTCCCCATGAAGTGTTTGCCACTTTCACAGGCAAAACTAAATTTCCTGAGGGAAATGAAATCTTTGGAGGTCTCTGAGACTTTCCCTCTTTGTTATCTGTGAAAGAGACAGTCTTCAAGTTTGCACTCAGGAATCATCATCACCTCCAGCAGCAGAGAGACTCGATATTTACCATCACATGTGCACGCACAGAGTTGTGACATATATATCTATGCGTGTGCATGTAAGTATATATACATATATATACATACACTCACATATATGTTAATTTGCATATACATATTTATATAAATCCAACTGAGGAGTTTTTCCATGTCGAGTAAATACCTAGAATCCTCAGGATCAGACAGATGGATGAAATACACTTTTGCTAAGCATTTGCTATTTTCTCCACCAATTTGATTTATTTAACTATCAATAAGGAATGATCTCAGAGCAAGAAAAAAATAATCATTTCTCGATGTGAAAAAGCTCTAAAATAATAAATGCCAAGGGCTCGCTGAGATGAAAGACCTGAGGTGGTTGTTCTGGAGGAAGGGAAGCTGCTTTGTGGAAGTGCAATAATATTTTCCTTGCCTTAAGACTATGAAGGCTTTTCTGTTCCAGCTTTCCCCTTGAGCTTTAGCAGGATACGGCCATGTTTTTACACCTTTGATAGTGCACAGCCAGGCAATAGTTGCATTAGCAGGTGTGTTAGGGGTTGCACTGGAACTTTACAGTCAGGGCTTGTTTTCAGGAATCCGTTTGATTGTGTCTTTAAACGGCACGGCTAGGTGGTAAGAGGCAAGGGACCGCTGCAAACTGGTCCCTGTAGACAAGGTCCTGGTGGTTCAGAAACTGCAGCTTTTCCAAGTGGAGACTATGTGAGCCCCCCAAGTTGCTAAGTTGGGTGTCTATGAAGATTATTGCTGTTGCTGCCTGCCTTTGGGTTGCTGCTGTCTGACACCCCCAAATGTGAATATATCAGTCATGATTCTTCAAACGTGTTTGAATGCCTGCTGATGGACATGATATGGGGACCTGTAGGGAGCAGAATGGAAATAAACTTTTTCTAGAAAAGTAGCAAATGCAACCAATTGTGTGTGAAGTAGCTTGAGGGATGAGGGAAATCAATTCATCTTCTCCTTGAAGATGCTTCAAGACAGGTTCAGTGATACTTCTCATGGGCTGATATTTGTCAAAGGTTCTTAAAACCTTATTTTCCCGTGATTAATACACTCACCATTAGAAATAATTCCTCTCATCTTGTCTGATGCCTACCAAAGAAAAACACAAGACTTCATAGTATCCCTAAACCACCAATTACTTATTAGTTACACGGCAAGCCTGGGAGATCATAAGTTGCCCCTGAGGCAAGCAGCCGTTACCCATTATGGAAAATAACGATCTTACTTTCGGATAACTGAAAGGGGAGGATCATGAGTGAAGCACTCAATTTGTCAGAGAACTGCCAACCATTTTGTAGCTGAAAATGACTGCGAAGGTATCTCCTTTGCCAGCAAACCACAAGGAAAAATATGCAACTATCAAAGGGGTTCATGAACTCAGATACTTTGAATGTTACTTTTCTACTGGGCCTTGGCATTCCTCTGGTCGTCTACCATATCGGGTATTCGGGAACCAGTGAGATTACGGGCACTGAACGTGAACACAGGCTGTGCCAGGGCTAGGATCTTCTACAGGAAGGGATGTAAGACTTTGTCCTGTGGACATTTCTGTGGGTTTTCCATTAGACACTTCATAATCATATTTACCTAATTCATTAGCTCTGAAAACAAAACAACAAAAAACATATGTCTTTGCTCTCACCATCCCATCATACTGAAGAGCGCATTCATTTCTATAAATTACTTCTGTATGCCCAGGTTTTGCATGTCTCTGAGAAGACCGCCCAAGGAGATATGACCTATTCGTGTGCTTATTTTCCTGGAAGTGGCAACATCATCGCATTGTCCTCCTCGTCTTGAAATGAGCATGTGCTGAAGGCTGTGGGAAAAGCCTACTCTACTGACTTTAATATATTACTGCTCTACTGACATTTCATCCAGTTCTTCGAGGCAAGTCCCTAATTATCTGCTGACCACAACAGGGGTCAGTAACATTGTGACTCCTTCTATAGCATCTTACTCAGAATGTTCGTCAAGTCTCTAGGAAAATATACCATGGAACTCAATAACAATCTTTTGTGTGGTTATCTCTCCTTTTTTTTTTCAGTCTTGCTTCCTTCAGGGCTGGCTCCCAACATGAAAGCTACTGCAGTGTCTGTTCAATTGCTGTTATATGTATGTATGTTGAAGAACTTGGAGTAAGAATCTGGGGGCTCTCTCATTCGCCCACCTCAGGATACATTTATTGCCCCCGATGTGCAGAAGAAATAAGTGTTTGTGGAAATGGTCACTGAGTGTCCACTCATCTGCCCGGTCCTTGTGATACCTTCTTGGAAACCTCGGAGGGTGGAATGCCCGATTACCCAATACAGCATCCCTTCTCCAAAACGTTTCTACCTACTCCAGGCTTCCACAAGCTCTTGTTGAGGCACCCAGTTTGGCAGAGTCCTGTGAGCCATTTTGTAGATCTTAATGATTGCACAGCCCTCATTTTGAAGGCTCCCCGGTGTTTGCTCCAGGAATGCCAAAAAGCGAGGGTGCGGTACAGGCTTTGGTGAGTTGGCACCCACTGACTTGAGTCAGTATTTTCAAGACCTCGTTTTTTGCAGACGGTGGAACCTGGAATGCTGGCTCTGCTTACAATCCTCCTCCTCCTCCTTCCCTTCATCAAGGTGCTTCGTGCACAAGCGTACAGAGTGCTGACGGGAGCAGCTGTGATAGAGACCACCTTGGCTGGTAGGGTGAGACCTGACTAGGGAGCAGAAACAGGACCCAGATGGCTTCTTCATGCCAAAAGATAGATGCTGGACCAAGCAAGGCTTGCAGCTCTAAGAGTAGACTCAAGTTGTGAGTTTGAATCATACCGTTTGGCCAAGCGTGACATGATAACTATCTAGAGCTGTCTACATACGTACTCGGTTATCTTTGGCGATACAATGTATGGAGAAAACAGTAATGAGATAATATGATTACAGGGCTACGCACTGTAACTAGTTATGGGTAAAAATGGAGGCTAAACCTACCTGTCAGAAAGAATCTTCCTTACCATGAGAGTTTATGGGGGGGAAAACAATTGTCGTAGCAAAGTGGAAAGTCTATCATGTGGAGTGTGTAAGGCTGGACATAATACGAGGGAACATACCAATCCCACCTTGTGAGCCTACCTGAACCAACATGCCTTTCCCCCCTCTCCAAAACATTTTATCTCACCTGAGATCACCCAAATCTTGGTGACAAGAGATCGAAGAGGCCATCTAACCTGGCCTCCGACCAAGGCGGGATTCTTCCACCTGCCCTGCCTATACCACACACAACAAAGAGATGGCTGTTAGTTCATGATCGTATTTTTTCTTCTCCCCAATTTTTTAATCCTGGAGTAAACACTACAGCTACAGAAGGGATGGTATGCAGACGTGGGGCTAGGCCTGGCTTCCATTGTAATGGTAGGAATGGGAATTCTACTGCAGGCTAAGGGGAAGGGAGAACCCTCCAAGCAAATGTAATGTGGGAGGTCTAATTCCTGCCATCTCAGGCCTGATTTGTAGGCAGCAGATTATTCTACTGGCTTTCACGATGGTTTTTATATCTTAGCATTTTTTTTTAACATGAAAGCAGGAGTGTGTGGATTTTGCAGGTAAATTATAATGAAGGCTGATGGGTGCTTGTGTAGGCTTGTAGAGGGTTTGTGCACAGAAAGCAAGCAGGGGCTGGAGGGAATAGCTGAATGCCCAGGGAAGGTTTAATTAGCATATAGTGAAAAATCTAAAGGTTATACCTAGCTTCAATGCAGTGAAACACAAAAAACGACTGTTCTCAGAACATACCCCTAGCAGCAAACCATGTCGCACCTGATGCAATGCTTTCTTTTCAGGCCACCCACCTCCAAGACGTGATTATGCAGTGAGAAAGCAGCAGTGCTTTGCACTTTCTGTTATCATGGTCCTTCTTAATTACACATGTGTAAGTGTTCAGACACGGCCGCAATGAGAATGGTACACATCCAGGGGAAGTGAGATTCATCTGAGAATCTAATGCTTGGCAAGTGTTTATTAACTCAACCTCCCAACACCCCCGTGAGGAAAAATATGTCGAAACCCCACTTTCAGGACTAATTTAAAAAAAAAAAAAACAAAAGCAAGCAAAAGTGACTTGCTCAAAGCCAAAGAGCAAGTTGGTGTGAAAGAGAAAAACCCAGAATAAGGGATTTTGCCCTTCATCTGTTCACATGAGACCATGTTCCCACGTTGCTCTGTGTATCTGTAGATACCAGAACAGGGGGTGAACCACTCTGGGACTCAGGGGGTTGGTCTAAATCCAGAGAGCTGTGTTTCCATGATTGCTCCTTCTTTATGTAAAATGGCCCTTGTATGGGTTCATCTTGCTGATCTGTTTGGTGCTTTTCCTGCATCTCTCTGCTACCATGGGGTAGGACTGCAGGATCACATTTCCATTTTGTAAGAGGATGCACTTTCTCAGGATGTGCGGAGGCCTGGCTGATTTCAATAGGAAGTCTACTTTAACAAGTGCTGCAAGCTTAAATCTACTATATTATTATTAGCATTAATATTAATTGCAGTAGTGTGTAGAATTCTGCAGTAGTGATCAGAGCTCTTGTGCCAGGAAGAAGTAATTCTCCCTAATGATCTCAGGCCTAGATCCATCAAGCTTCCAATTATGTGCTCGCTTCCACAGATTTTAATGCAGATCTATAAGTTGGGAATAAAACCAACTTTGCAGACCTTGGCCTAAATCTTTGCAACACGACACTCACCCTCCTGCCCTTCCTTTTGTCGGAGTATGAAACTGTTCTCCATGTCCAAAGCTCGTCAGGTGAGAACCGCGGATCCCATGTGTGCTTCACATTTCAGGATCAAGGCCTCTATTAATGACAAGGCTCGACAATGGGATGAGCCCTACAAAGACAGGGAGAAGGAGGTGCCAAGGGTGTCTTGTGATTATGCGGTTGGCGTGTGTTTCTCCACTCTGCAACAGAAAGGGGAAAGAAAATCAGCTAGACTACAACAGGCATCCTTGTGTGGCCTCCAAACTGCAGCGTCATTCACAGGCTCACTTGGAAACATTTGCAAAGTTCTATTAACATATGCGCCTCCATGAATGCTGGCATTTTATGCACAGAAACTCAGCTTCACCTCCCGCTTCTACCTTCTTTCTTTCCTGTGTGTATGCTGATTCTGTCCTTTCCTTCTTTTTTTGGTGGTTGCCTAGTAGCTAGTAGTTCACATTCTGCCTTATCAGATTATGCCTAGTTACAATCTTTCTGTATGTGCCGAGGGCAACCTACCATAAGAGCGTATGGAATATTTTAGTGGGTGTTGTTATTTTTTTCTCTTTTTGTGTATTTTTTAATAGACTTCAGTTTTATTTCCAGCATATGTTTATTGTCATTCAGGTTGCCTTTTGTCTCTGACAAAGGCTGACATCCATTTGGTATCCTGAGAGCTACCAAAAGAATTGAGCAAATTGAGGAAGATGGTTTGATGTCTTTGGGCCACTTTTCAGTCAAAAAGGAAAAACAGAACAAAACAAGCAAACACAAACACAAACACAAACAAAAATGACCACAAACAAGCAAACAAAAAACACACACACAAAACCCCGAAAAATCCACCCCAATAAACACCTTGCATCCACTCTTAGTACTCTCAGTTGGGTTTGACTGTCCTTACCCTATTTTCTAAGTGTTCAGCAAGGGAAACATCTGAATGGCTTTTTGAAGGGGTCTGTGGTTCTACCCAGTGAGAACCTGCTTATGCAGCCTCTGAAATTTGTGTTGTGAAGTGAATCTAGGAAAGAGTCATGTATGTAGAATGCTCTTCTGGTTCAATTTCACTGTGTTGGCTTTATTTGATGGGAAAAAAAAGGGAAAGTCAAAACTCTCCTTGATTCAGACTAAACTCCTCTGTAAGCAATGGCAAAGAAAAGCATACTGCTAGTGGCAGCATTTGATACAGGCTAAATAAGTACTGCTGGATTGACTGTTAACGAATGCTTTGCAATGTAGTTCTGCTCTGCAGTGTGGATGCACATCAGTGTTTCACACCTAGGATGTGAGCAAGGGCGAGTTAGTTCCATCTCTTTCCTTAGTCTAGCAAGCTTTCCTTCCCCTTGGAAATCTGGGTTGAGAGATCGTGCTCTGTGCAGGGATGTATGTGCATGTGTCTGTTTGCCTGCCTGGTAACTTTGGAAACCATTAACGAAATTCAAATTTGACAGAGTTAGAAATTTAAAGATATGAAGGTTCTGTAAGTTGTAGAAGAACAGACAACTGACTGGAGCTTGATGGTTTGTTGAAAGGAAGGCAGAAATATGAGGTCCATCTTATTAGACATAAGAGAATCCACACAGCAATGATATTATGAATGCTGTACCCTTAGGAAAAGCTTTAAGGAGGTTATGGCATGTCAAACACCACAGAACTGCTTACTTGAGTTTTCTCTGTGGCATCTACTAGGTTACACAAGTTTAACTAAAGAACTTTTCCTTGCTTCCTTCTTCTCTTCTCTTCTCTTCTCTTCTCTTCTCTTCTCTTCTCTTCTCTTCTCTTCTCTTCTCTTCTCTTCTCTTC
>JAWLRI010000771.1:2622826-2651611 GCA_034781795.1 Crypturellus tataupa
GCCTGGAGAAGAGAAGGCTGAGAGGGGACCTGATCAGTGTGTACAAGCACCTCAAGGGAGGCAGTGAGGAGGATGGGGTCGGCCTCTTTTCACTGGTGGCCACTGGCAGAACAAGAGGAAATGGCCACAAACTTAAACATCAAAAGTTCCACAGGAAGTTAAGAAAAAATTTCTTCACAGTGAGGGTGACAGAGCACTGGGTGACACAGACTGCCCAGTCTCCTTCTCTGGAGATCTTCAAAACTCATTTGGATGCCACCCTGTGCCACGTGCTCTAAGTGACCTTGCGTGTGCAGGGGGGTTGGACTAGATGATCTCTAGAGGTCCCTTCCAACCTTACGGATTCTATGATTCTATGTTATACTTAAACTTTACCCCTGACACCCTCCCCATCACCCTCCTCTGGGGAGGTGATGGTTTCGCTGGTGCTTCACACTGGGGGAGATGCCTGGCACATGCCACCTCCTGGACCACACCTCGGCATACCAGAGAGAGTGCCAGGTGCACAGGACAGAGCTGTGCCAGTGTCTACGCTAATTTAGGGTAATCACAAGCCCCGGTCTTGTTTAGTATACATATATAGACATATATAATATAGTATAGGCAAAGCTAATGATTCTCTGCACCTTTTTTTCTCAGACCTCTGTAGGGAGATTGTTTGTTTTCCCCTTGAGCTGATAGCAACTTCAGGGAGGTACTTTCTGCTCCCATCCCGTTTCCCATTAGTGTTTATGCCTCTAAGCCTGCGATCCGTATTAGCATCCTTTACTGGAAACTTTTGTGATTTGTTTGAATTTCATTTGCAAATCCTAACTCAGTTTGACTTGTGGCAATTCTCCCACTTGGCGCATTTGCTTCAGCCATCTTATTTCAGCTGTCAAGAAGTTCAGCACCCAACTCGGGAAGGGGTGAGCATGCCCACCTCCCTGCACTGCATATCGCTAAACTGAAACCCTGATCTCAGTTCCTGCCCTTCACAAGGTTAAAGCTGGGGGAGACGAGTTTCATCTCGTGTTCATTTTTCTCTTTATCTTCCTCACTCACATTCTGCTCGTTACAACCTACTAACAAGATCATTGTACATTGTAAGTCAGATCTTCAGCTGCTGTAAATCTGAAGCCAGGTCCATCGTCTTGACAGCAGTTTTCATCAGCAGAGACCTGTGCCTGCAGCTTTCCCTGGTGAACCAGGGTGAGAACAGCTTGATGCCATTTTTTCCTACGCAAGTCAGACACAGATGGGATTGTTGCTCCCATGCAAAGATTTTTCTTCCCCACCCATGTGACGTGAAGCATAAGACTGTGCATTTCAGCTACTTTTTGGATAGAGGCAATCATTTCTTAATTTGCCCTGAAGGGGCACGCGCAAAAACGGGGAGAGGGAAAAAAAAAAAGAGCTTGTGGAATTGATTGGAAGAGAGATGCATCTTGTTCAAACTAGAAGTGAAAATATATTCCAAAGGAGAAATCATTAGCATTTTCATTAAATGCCAAAGAGTGTGACTATTAGACCTACCTCAGGCAACCCTGAGGTTGAAAACTTTTCAACAAGATTTAATTGATCCAGATGGATTCAGGTTGTTTTTGTTTTTTACCCCTTCCACCCTTCTACCCCCTGCTTAAATCTCTGCACTCCATCACATGTGAGAAAACCCCAAACCGAACCAAATTAAAATAAATAAACAACGCCTTCAGCCCACGCCCTGGAATGAAAACTGCAGTGTAATATGAAATGTGTCTTGATCGTCTTGTTATGGAGCCCAGTGACTCACTAACTGTTACAACTGGGGTTAGATAAAATAAAAGGATTATAATTAAGCAGGCAGCAGTAGGATGTTAACTGGGCAGATGGAGGGAACCGGGCCCATTACAGGTCCGGATGTGCTGGGTTCAGCTTTCTTCAGACTTCGGAGGGTGTTCGGGAATGTGTGGACACACGGCTCAAGTTGGTGTTTTGCAGCACAGGGGCTTCTAACAAAATCAAAGGGTCCGGTTTTACTAAGCTACGTGGGTCAATACCTGTCTCAAGCAAACTGGTAGTGGGGAAGGCCCTGATTCTTGTCTGCTTTTCTGTAGAGATCCCTCAAAAATGAACAGTTCAGCGTGAAAGTGGGTGCTGAAATGTCTGCTCACCAGCTTCGATGATCAAGGGGAGTTGCAGGCTCTTCACCACGTAGTACTGCCTGAGGGTTAGACGTAATTTCGGGTAGATTTCAACCCCTGACCGTGGTAGGGACTCTAAGGGACCATTTTCCTATTTCCTCAGCCTGTAAACAAAGCCAGAAGGTTTTACTTGCTCTGTCCATCAGTGTGTTCACCAGCCCCCAAAATGTGATGACAGCAAGAGGGATAATTTCCAAGAGTTTTGAGTGAGCGTCTTTCCACTGAAAAGAAGATTGTTTCCCCTGAAACAATTCTCTGGGCTTAGAAGAAAATTCTGATGGGGTGACTGTTGTTAGGGTTAGGTCAGCACTGTCCTCCAAGGCAGGAGGGAGCAGGGAGTTTAACAGCGATGGGAGAAGGGACAACAGTTGAGAGTCACACGACTACTAAGTTTAACCTTCTCACTTGGCAAAATGGCATATAGTACATATAGTAAGTAGGTAGATTGGGTCTTCCCATGCCTACCATCTCACTAGAGCTATATATATATGTGTATTTTAATGTTTCCAGTCTACTTTGCTGTTGCTTAGCCTGCTATTGGAAAATGATCAAAAAAAAAAAAAAAATCTGTTAGCAGAATTACTCCCGTGTGTTCAGCGTCTCATGTCCAACAGCCTGAAGGAATCGGTACCAAAGCATGGTGGATCGTATGATGGTGTTTCACAGGTCAGCGTGCAAGACTGCTGCCACAAATGGTTTATTGTTAGTGCAAGGCTTCTTACGTAACCCTGTGCAAAGTGATTTGCATCTGCGCAAAGCACCCAGCACTGCAGTCTGTGCTAGCTCGATACGTGCAGTAGCTATCAGAAGGAGCCCTGAATCCTGCCATGATTAAGCATTAGGAAACTGGATCTGAGATAAATTTTGGAAAAAAAAAGTCACTTTTGGAATGGGCTCCAGGAGTCAGCTGAGGCTGTGACCACACCAATGGAGTATTCTGGATGCAGAAGTGCAAAAAGTTCCCTATAATTATGATTTTGGTAGGATGGACTATGTTGTTCCCCAGCCTGGAGTTTTGCCAGGACATAGGGACTTGCACACACTGTTCTCTTCATGGAATCAGCAGCTGGTTAAGCGCAAGGCTATGCTCTAAACCTTCTCTCTTGAGTCAGCCGTAGGTCTGTCCCCGTTTCGTTCCATATCTATCTGTTGTCACTCATGTGACACTACGCTGGCAATGCCCTGGGGCTGGCATCCCCCTTTTGTTCTGTGCTTGTACAGCGCCTTGCACAACGAGCTCTGTGGTAACACGGCCAAACAATTGCTAAAGGTGAAAGATCGCCAGGTTACAGATGGTAAAACCAGTCCGCAGGTCTGGCTGTGTAACAGAATAACAACAATAACGAATTCATAATAATAATAACAGGAATAATGAATAGGTATATTCAAATATGAGCTAGCTAGCTAGATCTCACCACTTGCCTTTTCTGCATCTCCAATAAAGCTCATTCTCCCTGTTGAACATGTATTTGCCTGCACTGCCAATGTGCTAATTCAGTTCCTCACCATTTTTTTCCATTTGCCTTGCTGTAACTTTCTCAATTAAAAAAAAAAAAAAAGAAAAAAAGAAAGAAAAGAAGAAATAAAAATCAAATCACATGGCTTCAAAGAGCTACATCAGGAGGTCATTGCATCAAATGCTGCCGCTAGTTTAATAAAGGAACTGACTAATATACTCATTAGTGGTGCTCGTTGCTAATGCCCGATCAGATAATGGAATTGAAATATCATGTTTTAGGGTGTAATCAGGTTCCCTGCAGGTGCTGGGATGGAATTGCCCCATAGGTACAGCATTACACAGTTAACTAGGTGTGTTACCTGATGGGGGTGTTTCAGCTTCCCAAGCCTGCGGGTAGGAAGAGATGAGCAGGACTGTCAGCACAGCCAGTGAGAACAGGGAGCCAGGCTGCAAACAGGGGAACGGAGCAGGGGTGACCTGGTGGAAGGGGGTGGAAGGAGCTGAGAGCAAGTGGTGATCAACCTAGGGGCTGGGTAGGACAAGGCGGATGTGTGGAAGCACTGGGCTGGCTCCTTGGGAGGACACATCGCACACACATGAGGAGCTCTTGGGTTTGCTAAGCACAGGTAGGTGTGTGCACAGAAGCACCCAGGAGCAGGGCTCTTGGGAAAGACTTGGTGCCTCCCTGGATTTTGGGAGGCAGAGCAAGGTGTAGCACGGACACAAAAGCCCCATTCGTGGAGTCAGAGACAAAGGGGACCTGTTGGAGTACCCCAAGCTGGGCCACAAGGCTGCTTTTTGGTCTAGCCTAATTGCAAAGCCCTTGGCTAGCAGATGGCCTTGGGTCACCTACAGACGGCTCGCAGTCACCAATGTCCCAGGAGAGCTGAAATCACAGTTTCATTCTCCACAGGTGCCAGACAAGCGTCTCAGAAGCTCTGTGCCAGCTTCCTCTTCCCAAGCTCAATCATCTGCCTTCTAAGTTTCCCAGCAAACGGCTAAGTCTGCAGGAGTTAGCGATACTCTTCTTAATTACCTTTTCTTTTTTTTTTTTAATTTCCCAAAAAAAATGAAAACGCATTAAAAAATTCAAACCCAACCCCAGTCTAATCAATGCTACCAGACTTTGGATAAACTGGGCTGAATGACAAGAGTTTTCCAGAGGAGTTTGTTCTGTATGGAAGTTAACTTTAAACACTTTTCTTCATTGCCAGATGATTTAATACTGGATGAGCCAATGAAAGACAAAGCACTTCAGAGACACTCAAATTACTTCCCAAGTTGCTCACAGAGTATGTTCTGCTGAGACAACACCAAGTGAGCGACTTCAGTGGGATTAGCAATAAAGCAAAGTTTTGTCTTACTGTAGTATTTTAGATTGTCTTCCAATCTTAATTTCTTTTTATTCTTCTCCTTCCTGCTCCCAATTCCTTAATAGCAAAAAATGGACAGTCCACAACAATCCCTTCTAGCTAGCATCATTCAACACTTTCTATTTTTCCTCTTCTTTCTTTAGCATCTAGATCTTTCTCCTCTCATCGTTGTTTTTTCATGCACATTCCTGGAAGGTTGCTTCAAATCCTTTCAGTTGGAGAAGGGATCTTATCCTGCACTTACATATCTGCTGAGAGGTCCTTCAGAAGCGGGGTATAAGAAGAGGAGGAAGGAAGCATGCCCCTTCATCAGGTTTCTGAGAGAAAAACCTTTACTTTCCTCCAAGAGAGGGGTCAGGGCATGAATCCTCCAGAAAGGGAAACATCCTCTTGTAGCCCAGAATATGGTACCTACAACCTAGAGGAAGGCAGGATTTAAAACTTTCCCTTTTTCTATTTTCCTCTAGGTGGTCTCTATTGGTTAGCTTAGGCAGGTCCATGTGCGAACTGTGAACAAAACCCGTGCTTAGGTGCCTACATGCCACTGCACAGGGATAATCCACGGGAATTAAGCCCCTACATAGTCAATCCTGAGCACCTAAAGCTATGGTTGTGTTGATAAACCAAACAAGGCCAAGGCTCCAGCCCAGGTACTGGCAGAGGTTCTCCCACCCCATCCAACACCCGTGGTCCCTGGCGATGGTTTTGTCCTGTTGCAGCAAACGCTCTCCCAGACAATGTCTGGGCGCCAGCCAGGGCCAGCCCGGGCCAAGGAGCGTTGCCGCAGGTGGTTCAGATGCAGCCCCTTGGTTTTGGAAAGCAAAGCAGCTCCTCAGCACGGCCGCGACTCGTCCCATGCCAGTTGGCCTCTGGGCCAGAGAACAGCCCCATGCACGTTTTGTTTACCCAAAGAGTTAAACGCGTTCAGGAATGTAGTTCTCGATGCTAAGTAGGGACGCGGGTGCTTCGCGCTGGGATCCGAGGGCTGAAGGAGGAAAGAGGTTAACAGAGATGCTGGCTTTCTGTGAATGTTAACTTGTTCCTTCCTACAGGGCTGTTTCGTTTCTTGAATACCAAGAAGGATTCAGTTTCCTCACTGACCTTTTCTGCTGCCCCTGTTCTCCTGACCCCTCCTAATACACTTGGGGTCACTTCCTAGATCCTCCAATGGCGTGAAAGTCTTCAGAAGGGAAAATCTGAGCAGCAATTGAAAGTTATTTAGTAGGGAAAAAAACAAAGCAAAACAAAGAAAACACAGAAGAAAAGTTTTCAATCAGAACAAGTTGTTCCGATATTTTTCTTCAGGTTGTCATCAAAAGGGTTCAATGTCACTCTTACAACTTGGCAAAAAGATAAATTTTCTCCCTCCAGTGGGCTCCAGTGCAATATCAGCAGAAATCAGACTTCGCCGTTTGTGCTGGTGCAAGTAAATCTCCGGAGATGACTCTGGCCTGTTCTCATAACACAACATGGAAGCTGGCGTATCTGTGTCCTTTGCCACAGACATTTTAGCTGTCTGGACGGAACAATAGTGTCTGTGTTCGCACCGCACCTAGTGGAGTGGTGTCCTCGTCCCCAGCCAGCTCTTCAAGCAACATGACACCGCAGGCACTGAACCCAGCAGAGCATCCACATGCTCCCTACTTGGGGCTCTAAATGCGCTTCCTGAAAATGGTTGTTGCAGTCTTTTGTCAAGAGACTGCAGTGACATTTAGGGTAGTTTCTCAGCTCATTGATAACCTCCTGACTTTGAGAAAATAGCGATAGAAAGGCAAAATAAAAAGAAAAATCATCTTGTTTTTTTTTGACTTTGAAAATATTTTGGTTCAATCCACTCCAATTTCCGCCTGTATGAACTTTGAATTTTTTGCATGTATAAATTTGGTGTACATTCTGCATGCACATATGGTGTGCATCTATTATAAGAAGTGGTGTATATTTAGCTGTGTGCTCATGATGCTTCTTGCATTATTCCTAACTGATTCCTCTGGCCATAGAGGCACTGCTTAAAATCCTGGTCCCACTGGGCTAGACGTTTCACTGCTCAATAACTACTACCTGATTTAGCCCCAGGTGTGAAGCATCAACCTCACAGCTTTGGGATGCTGCTGTCTCAAGGGCATTACGCTCCTGCAGATGTTTAATTGGACATCGTGCTGCTACCTGCTACAAGCTGGTTCAGTGTCCCCATGTGTCTTCACGCCTACGGTGGCAAAACGCCTTCATAAGACGATGGTTGGAGCCATCAGGGAGCTGGAGTGACACTGCTGATGCTGTCGGAGAAATTAGTGATGAAGCTCAGCTGAACTCCATCTGCCAGAGTTATTGGTCATGATCTTCACTAGAAGGTCCTTTTTCTGCTCACTTACCCTTGCACGCACGCACATAATTGCACTGTGAATTCATAATATAAACCATGATGTAATAGACACCAACTCAACTCAGCTTAATTATGGTACAAATGAACAACAACTTAAATCACAAGCAGAGTCCTATTAAAAGTAATCAGATCCTGGGTGGGGAGATGGTTAAAGGTGGTGTTTGAACTCCAAAGAAAAATATGCTCTTGTTTGGACATAATTGGGTTTCTTTTTTATTGTTATTTTTTCTTACACAGCTCCACTGTGTATTTTTGCTCTCTCTCTCTCTGGCTCTCTCTCATTTTAATTTTTCAACCTTTTCCTGATAAACCAAACTAGTCTAGACATATCTTTTCAGAGCAAATGTTCTCTAAGCTATGTTCATTCCTTGTGAGTTTGTACGTTAATCATTAAATATAATTAATTAGAACATCTTGTAATTAACTTGGAAAGCAAAATTATACAAGGGAATGAGTTTGTAACCACATCACATTTGAAATAAAAATAAAACTTTGACTAAAAGGAATAACTGCTCTTTGGAATTAGATGAGTAACAATGTTGGATTGACTCCCCCGAAGCTGTAATGTTGGCTCATTCACATATATTCACTCTACTTCACATTGATATGTGCAAACACACACAAATATGCACAAGCAAAGCGGTGCCATGATCCAGGGTTATCCTGATACAGGGATGCTTTTAAGCCCCCATTCTGCCTTCTCTGCTGTCTGCGCTGCAGAGGACACATGGGGCTCAGCAAACATGCCATTGAGCAGCCTTGGGGATGCTCTAACTTGCCCTGACTAGTTGCCGTGGCCCCTCAGGTACAATGTTGGCTGGAAATCATGGCATTTCACTGCAGGTGTTGGTGCCAAGGCAGGAGGGAGCTGGCAGTGGGTGGCAGACAGCTGGCTGTCAGGGCTACCCCCCAGTTGGGAGATTCCTGATCCAAAGGGATCCTCTAATATATGCTTGGACTGGTTCTCAGGTCCACCACTTCTTCAAAAAACAGGTTCTGGGCTGACCCGTGGAACACAGCTAATGAACCATCCTATTCGCTCAGTCCAAATTAAAAAAAAAAAAAAAAAAGAGAGAGAATAGAGTTTGCTTCTTCTTGCCAAGCAACTATTCTCATAAAAAGAACTAAACACCACAATCATTTCCTCACCTGTTTGAAAGAAATCTGCCATTCCTGCTCGACTGAATGAGTTTCAGGCAGTGCATACCCAGAGGAAGCCCTCTCCTTTGGTTCATCCAGATCAAAGAGGCGAGCTTCTCTGCTGCCCAGCAGTGAGGTTTTGAAGGAGAATGCACCTGCTTAGGGTTACTGAGATTCATGTAGGGGTAAGAACCTGCTCCAGGGGTTTGGGATGGAGAAGACCCTGAGGGCTAGTGGAAACAGTACCCTTGGCAATACCCCAGTGGGCTATCTAGAAGGTGGTGGTCCATCAGGATTCCCCAACACGCTATCTAGGAGGTGGTTGTGATGCTGATGGTGACTACAAGGCCTCAGGCATGTCACTTCATTGCTCTTCAACTTCCTTGTCTGCCCCAGTGGTGTAAATCATGTTGGTGTGGACATTGCCCTCCTCTGTGTGTTGGATGTAGAGGTTGGTCTGTGCTGACGGTCAGTTCCCAAAGCTGAGCGTGCTCTTCCGTTACTGTCATATCCAAAGTTGGACCTGTGCTTTCCTCTGCAACTGGCGCCTGCAGTTGAGATCCTCTGAGTTCACTGTGCTGAATTTTGCCTTTCACTTCTTTGGCAGGAGGAATCACCAAGCCTCTTTCCAATTAAATTTCCACCCTCCACAGCCAGACAATCGTTTGGCTGTGTTGTTCCTCACCACCTAGGCACAGAAACTTTCCTCCTCACATTTTTGTGGTCGGTTTGCAGGCCAACAGGAGGGGAAGCAGCTGGGGAGGAGGGGGGCCGAGGAGGAGACGCGTGGAGGTGGAGCAGGAGGAAGGCTCCCCAGAAGCCTGAGTGATGGTAGATGGGGTTGTCTGGCAGCCTCAACCCCTGGGTGCTCCCACCTCAGTGAGTGGAGACAGTAGGAGACCACAGTGAGGCAGGATCCTCCCCTCTTCTGCCATCACAAGCTAAGATGTTTGGGAGAAAAACTTGAAGGCCTAAGAAATACGGTCTTGGTGACACCTCTCCATTTACCAGGACATCTCCTCATTGCACCAGGTCCTCAAACCAAGTACACTTAAAGAATGACTGTATCTGTAGCTATTTCCCTGGATAGTGTCCCCATCCTGTCTCCCACTCTTTTTTCTCCCACCTTCATCGTAGCTGCATCTGCTGGCAAAACTCCACAGACAGAGCAAAATGTCTTGGGACCGATCCTGGCATGTGAAAATGGGTCTACTCTGTACAAGGAGGCAACAACCCTGGCCGTATTTATTGCATTGAACAAGTGGTGTGCTGGAAATAAACAATGGCTTATGCATATTCCTGGGGAACAACAGCAGCAAACGATAATAAAAAAATAAAAAAAAAGTCTCAAAGAGATGTGACAACGGTTTTGAATAGAGCTGACACTGAGGAAACATTTCACACAATGTGGAAAGCAGTGTAATATCCTGCCCTTTCAGAGTGTCACGATGATAGGTATTTAACATTCATTGGCAGCAGCAGCCCAACTTGATCCGCGCTCTGTGAGGTGCTGTGCATATATCTAGGAAAAAAAAAAAGCTAGTTAAAGATAAAGAGATGCACCCAGTTCACTGCCCTTTCTTATGTGGGTGTAAATCTGCCTTAGTGGAGCCCATGAGATCTTTACTACTGACTTCAGTCCCTATTAACCTCCCTGATGAGTAGTAGGAAATTAGGCATGCGTGGAGGGAAGGGTGTTTATGAAAAGCAAGTTCTAATGAGAACCCGGTTTCAGAGTTAATTATGGAACAGCTATTGCCGCTCCCTAACCCAATACAGAGCCTGATTCTGATCTCCCTGCATGGGAAAGCGAGATAGTTTATCCCCATGGGGGCTCTTGGGCTGCGCATGGCTCTTGAGCAATTTCAGCGCACTTATGCTGGGGTGATACCATGTGATCAGCAGTGGGACTGCACCGATGTGGGGCTGCCGGGTAATATGTGGGATGAAGCAAATCAGCAGGGCTTGCCGGGTCATGCCCAGCCCCGTCCCGTCCCATCCCATCCCGCAGAGGTAGAGAGAGACAGAGCAGAGCTGTTGTTATCTCCTCCGTCAACCACTCCTGGTGCTCTCCCTCCCTGCTCTCTCTGATGTGCCTGATACGGGGCTTGTGTCTCTCCGCTGAATGAAAGGTGTTGGGAGACAACAAGTAAGGTCAGCAAGATGGGCCAGCGTGGGGATCAATCAAGCTGTGCCCGCGTGTGTATGCAATCAGGATCTGGCCCTCTTGCTAATTAAAAAGCTTAAACAAACACATGCAAATGAGGCAGATATGAGCACGCAGGTGGATCGCTTGGAACAACACCCTTCGCTCCTCCGATCAAGGGGGCAGCCTGTCCCAGCACTCCCTTTTGTTTTGTTGTTTCCACAAAAAAGCTGCCTCTGTTGTGGGGAAGTCTCCCCTTGGTTGAGCTCAGTGTCTATGGTCCTCAGGCGTAAACAGCCTCCTGTCCCATGACACACTTTTGCCCTGAGATTACATACAACTTGGCAGGGATGGCCCAGAACTTGGGGTATAAGGAAAAGCCACGTTCCCATTTCTTTTGTCCTCTGCATTCGATGGGCTGGGAGCCTTTTCAAGACCGGATCTCAGATAGTTCACAACATATGACCAAGATGTTTCTAGGTCTGGTTCACTTTTCCACCAAGGTCTTCTGGGGAACACGTATTTCCTGGTACCAGAATCAGGCATACCTGATTTATGCCAGGCAAAAGACTTGGGCTCTCTAAGTCTAAATCAAGACTCTTTTTTCAATATGAACCAGACTCAGGGATAACTTTTATAAATAATTGCACTGCCCTTGTCACCATGCATCCAGAGTCCTTTGAGAATAGGATTTTCTCCCATTAACATAAATGGTTCTTTGACAGTGGAAAATTTGCCTGAGTAAAAGCTGCCTGTTTAATGCTGTGGTTAAGTCATTGCTTTAATCTGGCATAGCTCTTGAAAAAAAACTGCTGGAAAGAGTTACTGGAAGGGTCCTTTAATCCCCTCTTTCTTACAGCCACTCATTCCCTTTGTGCTTACACATGTGGCTGTATGTTAATCCAGATCTGCGAATTGATCTGGCTGTAATCTAACTCAGTCCAAAAAGAAAAAAAAAATAGAATAAAAATAAACTGTATTTTTCAGTCATGTGCCAGCATGAGATCCAGTGTCAGCTAGAGAGAAGTGATGGGAATGAGAGGGGGCCATTGAAGGCAAGCCCATGACAGACCATTCCTCAGATTAGATCTTGAAAAAAAAAAAAAAGATATATTATGTGGGATTTATTTGAAACATAGATAACTGTATCTGACATAGCTACCTTCAAAAAGTTCCTGGGGAGAAACAGAGACTTGTCGAGATTACTCTTCTTACCTTTGTATAGACATTTAAAGAAGGCCCATTCACATAAATCTTAAAAGAGTTTATTAAAAGAGTATGGTCCTCTCTCTATATAACCTCTTCTATTATATAGAAGGGTGTCTTGCTGCTGTGGGGGTTGTCTGTCTGTCTAATGTGAGGTGAGATGTATCCCATCACACAATCTGTTGACAGATGGACAACAGTTAGGATAGAAAGCCTGGTGCCGTGGGGCTGACCACGTGGAAACCTCCAGACCACTTTTCATCTCATATATATGGAATCACAGCATCACACAGCATCACAGAATGGTTGAGGTTGGAAGGGACCAATAGAGATCATCTAGTCCAACCCTCCTGCTTAAGAAGGGTCGCCTAGAGCATGTTGCACAGGGTCGCATCCAAGTACGTTTTGAGTATCCCCAAGGAAGGAGACTCTACAATCTCTCTGGGCAACTGCTTTCAGTGCTCTGTCACCCTAACAGTAAAGAAATTTTTCCTCATGTTCAGATGGAACTTCCTGTATTTCAATTTGTGTCTGTTGTCTCTCATCCTTTCACTGAGCACCACTGTAAAGTGTCTGGCCCCATCTTCTTTACACCTTTCCTTCAGATATTTATTCATATTTATAAGATCCTCCCTCAGTCTTTTCTTCTCCAGCCTGAATAGGTATGAATAGCTAATATCTACTAGGTACTTGGCACACTCAGCAGATACTGTGACTGAAATGTCTCAGCCTAGGTTGTGCATTAGGGTCTGTCACCAGGAGTGGATCATGTCAGTCACTAGTTTAATACAGCAGAGGGAACTTGAAAAGAGGCAAATTCAGAAGCAGATTTATGCAACACACAATTGCAGATTACTTCTAAGATCTTCACCTCCATGATTGACTTTGCTGTCCTTACCTTAAGTTTATGCTATATTCTACTTTTTGTTGACCCTACTATAGAAAGAACTCCAGATCTTTGTATCTGATTCTCTTTTTTGGAAAATACTCTCAGATATTTCCCATATCTTCTTGCTCCCGCATGTTCCTGTAAAGTACAGTTGCACCAAAGAATCAAAGAAGAGTTCCTGACATTTGAGCAGGATCACATTATCCTGTTTGATTTCAGATATATTAACTTGCAGTAGAACTTAGGCTGCTCTAAGTCTCTGTCTAGTATTAACAAGCTAGGGGTTCAGCAGAGACGGGCAAAGCTGTTTGTTAATTTGTTTGGCATAGCCGTGTCATGTGGGTTTTCATTTTGCAACTCCACAACCAAAATGAAGGGTAGCTGAGATCAAAGTCCTTTACTGTTTAATGCTCAGGGGAAGGCAGAGGTGCTATTTCAGATAGGAGGAAGCCTCTGATTTCATGTCATTAAAAACATGTCTCAGTTTCTGAAAGGACATATATGTGTAGTTGGGCTTAAAGAGAAGAGCACATATAAATATATACATAAAGCAAGGACAGGCCTACATGAAGTACTTCTTGCTCTTACCTTGTGTTGAATTACCTGAATTATCTAATTCAGACAAAAAATGTCATACAGGTACCATAACTTAGATTTTAACTAGTCTGTTATCAGCAAAGTTAAAGTATGGAGGACGTTTGGATGTTGAACACAAATTGTTAGATTTGAGCTTAAAATGTCCTTATCTCTCATCAGTTTAAAGGCAGATTCAAAGAGAGAACTTCCCAATCATATTGGAAGCTTTCACCAAGGGTTTGGTCATGGAACGGGCTTATGATGGTCACCAACTTCAGACAGGGTAGATACAGCTTCAGCTACTTTGTTTCCAGAATTTGCTTCTGGCAACTTCTAGAGTCCACTGGTTCTTGTCTGAATCTAGTTGGCCAGCCCAAGCTACAGATCGTGGTTTTTTTATTATTTTATTTTTTATTTTTTATTATTGTCATAGAATAAAAAACTTGAGACATTGATTCTGTTTAAAGTTCTGTCTGAAATCCTTGTTCCAAGACCCTAGGTCAACAACAGATTCCTATTTACTTTAATAGTCTTTGCTCTTGGCCGCAAGTAAAGACTGTAGAACTCAAAGGCATGGAATGGCCATCTCCTGCTTCCAGTGTGGATTTTTTTTCCTGAGCGTCTTACGTGAATGTGTTTTTATACCTGCTTGAATCATGAATTTTATTTTCAAGTGAGGACCTAAATTTAGGATCCTATATCCATTTTTAGAAATGGCTAAAAATAGCAAAAAGACCTTAGTGCTGTTCTTCATTAAGATTTCTTGCCTCTGAGAACTTTAAAAATTGTGTATTTGAAGTATTGTATTGGTCATCATAAAAGTTACATTTCTTCCTCCTATGTCAAAAATTTCCTATCTAAATCTGATATCCTTATCAGTAGATTTTCCATTATATATTTCTCTGTACCACTCACCAAGTCTGCTCATATGGTCATAAATGAACAGGTAGATATAAAAATATGACACCTGATCCAGTTTGCTAAAGCAGAGCACTCTCCAGTAACTACTGATGTCAGGGCTTAAGCGAACT
This sequence comes from Crypturellus tataupa, assembly GCA_034781795.1. Taxonomy (NCBI): domain Eukaryota; kingdom Metazoa; phylum Chordata; class Aves; order Tinamiformes; family Tinamidae; genus Crypturellus; species Crypturellus tataupa. The sequence continues at coordinate 2,637,189 of JAWLRI010000771.1, forward strand.
CTTCAGGAAGAGTCATCTGATGTCTCAGCCCAGCCCTTACACCGGATTGTGTTTTGAACTGGCATTTTCCAATGTGCCATTGACTAAATTCCACTCCCAAATTTACTGGATATAGTGATTCCAAAGGATTCATTAGGAGCATAGTTATCCCAGCAACTAGTTCCCCTGAAGAAATGCACGTGAGATCCTGTCCTGGCATATCCTTCTTCTGCAGATCTCCTGGCCCTTTGGACTAATGACTGGGGAGAGAAATGACCCAAGAAAACAGGCAAAATGCAACTAATGCCCTTTCCATGAATCTCCTGTGGTTGTAGGTGAGGATATTTTTTTCTGGGGAAGTTATGAGAAGATCCTCATTTCCTAGCATACCCTGTCATGTCGCTTAAGAAATGATGGTGCCATCAGTCTGCTTTCCTGGGTGATAGACCTGTGGCATCTCTCCTACTCTGTCTTTGCCTTCCTTAGTGTCATCCCCCACTTCTTCCATATTTTATTCAATCAAATGTGTAATTTCAAAGTTTTTTTTTTTTTCCACCCAAGGATGTGCTGCACAGGAGACAGGTGTTCATATGTCCACGTATATCCTTGATGTGACCAAAAAACAGAAAATTCAGAGAAAACTCTCCTATAAAAATCCTTTAGGATTTTCAAGCTGTGAAATAACATCCCCAGTGGAGATTGGTGATCTGCCAAAGATGTCTCAAACTGTAGCGAAAAGCATGTTACCTTGGATGTCCCCCTTACTCACTCGCTGCTCACAAGGCCCTTTCCAGACTCATCCTTGCTTCATGGCCATGGTTCTTTTATCCTAGATGACAGTGGTAGTAGGAGATAGCATGTTTGGACATATTTGCCCTTATGTGGCCTGTCCTTCTCACCCCACCCAAGCTATGGCTGTGATGATGCATATCTATGGGAGTCAGTGGGAGATCTTTCCACAAGCGCTCACTGTGTTGTGTCTCTTGTGGGCAGAGATGTTGCTGTGTTAGCCATCATTATTTGATCTGCCTCTCTGACAAGATTGCTTTAAAGCATAAATGTTGTTTTCTATGCTTTGGTGGGAACAGGCTATAGTTATAACTTTGGCTGCGTGGTCAAGTCCAGTTCCTCAGCTATGCCGGGGTTCTGTGGAATACAAAACATGAAATATGGGACAGGGAGCTTTGTATGAAATAAAGGAATTTCAGTACTGGAGTAGTTTGGGAAGAAGAAGTTGTGCTAGAGCAAGACTACACCAAAATGTACTACAGCCCTGAAGTCAGTGTGATTTCACAGGATTGGGTGAAAGAGATTGAGAATTTTCTTCTACCTGCAAGCAAGGGAGGAAGAATTTGTATAAACCCTCTGCGCTTTGAGCCTGGGGTTTCACTTCTGCTTGTGCTATAGGAATGGATCATTATAAAAGTTTACATTTGGAACAGAATTGTTTTTTTTTTCCTCTTTACAAAAGTCAAGAGCTGGGCTGTGCCTTGCTATGATGTAAGTTCACACAGGAAGAGAAAGTCATTGGCATTCAGCCTGGTCTTGAAGACCTCTCCTAACCATGAATTCCAAATTTAGGGCTAGGGAGAACAGATTTGGATCTATTTAACCGAACTTCAGATATTTACCAAGATGGCAGTTATTTTCTGATTTCTTCACGGTCAATGGAGTCATTTATCATGAAGATCTAAGCCATCCTCTGACAGCAACCTTTTCCCTTTCTCCCAGCTGAAATACCCCTCGTAGAACCTAGAAATGAAGCAAGGTGCATGCAGACTAGAGTGCCTTGCCCTTCTGACTGGCCATAAGGAGCAGAGGGCATGGAAGAGAGTGACTGAGTGAGAATGGAGCATGGAAAAGATTGCTCCTCTTTAGGACTGAAAAATATTCCTCTTTGGGAGCAATATTGAAACATAGAAGGGAATGAGGTTCCCCAAAGCAAATCTTTTTATCAGTGTTTCTCTGAACACAATTTTCTTTTATGATGCCTCTGCAGTGCTGAAGGCCAATTTTCTGTCAGTGTATTGGACTGTGGTTTCTGACCAAAGCAAGTTTTTAGAATTGTTTTTAATCAAAATTAAGAAAAGCTTCAGTGAAAACTGTCAATGGATCCCTGAGGACTTTGTCCTCTTCCTGATGATGTCAGTAGAAAAGACCAGCAGACTTCAAGAGATTTATATATGTTGGAATTTCCAGGCAAGAGTGACCTTTCAGGATAGAATCAGAAGAGGACATGACTGGAAACCAATGCACTAGAGTAGCTGAACAGCTGAGGCTCAAAGGGGATGCAGTGAAAAAGCAAAGGCAAATTTTGATTTTTCCACAACTGCCTTTACACAAGGTAAGGCCTGGGATGGCAGGGCAGCACCAATATGTGTCAGAGGATGAAGAACATGACGATGAGAAGAATAGCCTTGGCTGGTGTGACCTTGTGCAGTGCCAGGAGGCTGTGATGCAGCCAAAGAGCTGGCTAGCTGCAGAAGTTCATGTTTGCCCAGACTGCAGAGCAGCAGCCAAATGAAGTTCCTGCATGTGTCCTGGGATTTAAAAACACTATTTTGTGTGGAGAGAGTTGCAGGAATGAGATACTAAGAAGCTGGGGTGTAAAAATAAGACAGAGGGCTGGTACGGGGTTTGGTATACTGCTCTCGTCTCGTGATGCTGGGCCAGACTTCCTCGGGGCTAGCAGAGCTGGGTGCAGATGAGACATACCAGATATCAGAGTAAAACCTCCAGCGTTTTGGGGGGTAACAGCTACTCTGTGAGAGAAATTCAGGAAAAAGCCAGGGGGGATCAGAGAGAGATAAGATAGTTGTGTTTTTCTAGCCAGTGTCCTCAGCCAGCATTTGCAGGATTGCAGATTAGATCCTTTTTCTCTGGGCTCTCTTGCTGGTCTCTCCGTGCAAGTGCCACAGGGCTCTGATAAGGATGAGGTCAGAGCTGTCCTCCAACTATATGACTTTTTCTTCACATACAACGTGAAGCACTAACTGAAAACAAATAAGCCTGGATCCTTCCTGCATGTGTAGCTATGGAGATGTAGGATATGGGGAGGTTCTTGAAGGACCCTAGGGGAACAGGAGACAAGGTCTGTAGGGTGCCTTGGATAGGGGGTCACTGTGGGTGCAGGCAGCTGCAAGCCAGCTGTGCCAGGACACCAGATCACTACTTTTTGGTCCACTCAGGAATGTCCCTTCATATAGGTTAATGTCCCATCTGACCCACCACCAGAACTGCCTGTATGGACACCTCCTGAAAGAGGTTGGTGCGGGCAGTAGAACCTGGTATTACCCAGGTTGTGGTGTTGACAGTTGGCTGACTGAAGGAGGAGACATGCGTGAGGTAGGGATGCTGTGACAAGCCAGGTGATCAGCACAGGGACTTATTTCAGCCAGTGCACACAGATCTGGAATTCATCCCAAAACTTAAATCCTCCATCCTTAAGGAACTGTCTTGACCTGCAGCCTCTTGGGCTGGTGAGGAGTGAGAAGCAAAGCAAGATCTGCCCAGAGAGCAAGCAACCCGGGAAGCAGTGGGGTTGGGGTGGCCTTCATCGCGTTTCTTGCAACATTTGAGTCAGGGCTGTGATGAATGAGCCTTGCATAAGCAAGAATGCCATTGCCAGTGGTAAGCTGAAAAATGCCGAGCTCTATTTTCAAAGCCAGCTCAGAGGTTATTTATGTACGGAAATGCTCCTTATCTCTTAATTCCCAGACTGATGGGTGGAAGATATGCAAAGAGTGACTTCTGTCAGAGGCGAGCTCACCAGCACTGCTACTGTTTTGGCAAGTGGGGAGGGCTCTCTGCCTTCCCTGGTAGCAATGCTGACTAAGGGCCGTAGGAATCTTAATTCCTGGCCCAGAGATGGCAAGCCAAGCTATCTGATGGGCTGGCTCGCTGACAGTTAATATCCTGTCACAGAGCAGTAAGTATTCATGATATAGCAGTTTTTTTTTTCTTTTTTTTTTGCACCTGGTAGACCCAAGTGTGAAGACCTGACAAATGCTTCATCTTGTGCTTAAAACTTTAGATGTATCTTGAAAGTGTCTAAATTATTCCTGTTCGGTTATCTTGTGCCGACCTCATCAAAACTCCTTATCAGAAATGGTATTCTCCCCCCAGCCCATTACTAACCTCAGAGATTCAGGCTGGAATTGGAAATTCAATCCCATTTCCCTGTGGCTTCCACATTATTAATAGGCAAAATTTTGCCACCCCAAGTTATTTAATAATTCTTTTGTTAGTACACAGGATTGATGGAAATCCAGCTTCTTTTCCGCAGCCTCACTGACCTTGTTATGTTAACTAAAAGTACTAAAACATTTATTAATGAGTGGGATGGTCAAAAGGAGGAAAAAAGTGACAGCAATGACCGGTAATAGGGTGCCATAATTACACAGCTGTCTGTCAGAGCAGGACGTGCATAAGAATTAGTTGACTTGGAAAATGCTGTGAAAAAATATCTCCCATTCTGTTTGATGGAATCAAATTTCAATTTTCTTGAACTTTTCTGAGACTAAATATATTTGCATTTAAAGAAATCACATCCCTTAATAGATGAGAATAACAACCTTTTTTACACTGCCTGACATTTTTCTACTTGATTGTTTTGGAAAACAGAAATTCTTTTCCTTTTCTAGGGAAAATTATATCTGATATATATATGTACTATGTGTATATATATAGCATATAAATACACACATATATATACAGGTATATACACACATATATTTGATGGGTGATAGTCTGGGGATAAAAATGAAACCTATTGCACTGCATTCTGATAAAATAAATTTTAACATTTATAAAATAAAATAAGGATGCTAGGTTCTGCATGGGAAGGAATTTTCTAACATTCCTCTTGGAAGAATTGGATGAAAGGCTCTGGTTCCCTGTCTGTTTGAGCCTTGAGAGGAGCCTTGCAGGTTGGGAAATGACTTTGCCAGGTCTCACCTCTATTTCCTCTCCCTGATCCTGGCTGCCAGGCAGGCAGATGCCAACAGGAGAGCAGAGGAGATGGGAACTGGTGCCTACAGGAGCGAGGGAGGTCAAAGTGCCCAAGAGAAGGGACAGGGACAGCTGGGGACCTGGGATCCTACTTCTTCCACTGCTGGAAGCAGTGGGGCTGGAAGAGCTGGACATGGATACCCTGGGGAAACCAATTGAGTGATTTGCTCCTTGCATCCCACCCAACAGCATCTTGCGGGATTCAGCTGGCAGAAGGTGAACCAGGAAGATGAAAACATTTCTGATTATTTTTTTAATTGGAATTCCTTTCATTTCCCTTTCCCTTTCCTTCTGGTCCCATCCCATCCCTTGTTGCAAACCACAAAATAGCTTTTCCAATTGGAAAATCCTTCAGAGGATGAGATAGCGAATCAGCCCAAATCACTACATTTGCCCACAGACCTCTTGATCCCAAGGAAAATTCGGGTATTCTAAGGAACTGCTGTGCATGAGTCAAGATGACAAAAGCCCTCTGAATGTATAGTGGTTCAGGTGCTGATGCATCACTTCTTTTCTGCAGTGAGAAATGAGATGGGGAGGTTCACATGAGCTCATTCGGCCTTTATGGGCTTGAACCGGCTTCCATTGGAGTCAATAGAAATCCTTCCATTGACTTTAATGAGAGCTAGATTGGATTCTAAATTAGTACCTTCATCCTTCAAATTGTTTTGGAGTGCCTATCCCCATCCGTAATTAACATAAACTGGTTGTGATAGTCATCAACAGGAAAATTATACCGAAATGTCTTCAGTAGGTTTATTCCTGTTCTCAGTGAAGATGATAGGAGTCTCACAATTAACTTCAAACAGGGCTGCTTGTCTGTGTATCGTGATTATAAAATATCTTGATATATTTGTAAAGGAGATTTCAGTTTGAGCAACTTCTTAATTGCATGCCAGAAAGGAAAGGGTTGGCTGTTACCAAAGAAGGCCACACTGAAAAATCAGGCAGTACTAAGGAGCATGATTTGACTTTGTGGCTACATAAATCAGTATTTCAGTTTCTCATTTGGTATTCACTGAAACGAAAACATAATCTGAGTTAATTGCTCTTCCCCAAGGTGCCTTGTTGCGCAATGTTTTATAAAATTAAAGCCTGTTAAGTACACACGAAGAAACATACTTTAGATGCAGAACATAAAATACTAGCACCTCTAATTCTGCTGTCATGTATGGTTGATTAACCTGGTACAACAGAAGCCTTGGGGAGAGTTTCTGTGCTGTTAGAAAACATATTTCCACTTAAGGGAATTTATACAACAAAAGGATCTCACAAATTGCATTGTTGGAGGCTAGGCTGACATTTGGGGCATCTGAGCTGTCTCACAAAATCCTCGAAGACCAGGGGAAAAACTGCACTCTTCATTCAACCTATTGATAATTATCTGCCACTCCTGTGCCTTCCACAGCAATTAACAGACTGTTAATCAAGCCCTATCCCCTTGCTCAAGCAGTGTTGCTGTTGGCTTCAGCAGGAATTTCACCTGGGCCTTGAGCGTGCACGGAGTTAAGAGCAGGGCGCAATGTGGGAGATGCAGCTGCCGGTGAGAAGGTCACCGTGCTGCCACAGCCCTGGGCAGGGACACCATGACTCACCCATCACTGAAGAAAACAAGGCTTAAAGGTTTGATTTCCCGGGTTCCTCAAAAGTGCAGATTTAATACAAGCAGAGGTTGAGGAGCTGGAAGGATGCATAGGGATGTCCAAGGTGGGCATGAGGTTGCCCAGGATCTGCAGGAGAACTGCACAGAGACCTCCCGATCCCTGAGTCTGCCTGAACTCTGCTTGCGGCTCTCGGCTGCATCCCTCGGGTGTGCAGGAAGCAGCAGAGCACACACGGAGCACATCAGCAGCCGCCTGTTTGACCAGAAGCCATGCAGGAGCATGTGGGAAGATCAGGAAGGCTTATCAGATAGTTTACGGCGGCGAAACTGCAGAGTAAGGCAGAGTGTGGGAGATCAGGGTACCTGCGTGAAGACCAAGCTGGGAGCTCGCCAGATGTGCGTGGTTGGCGTTAGGGCAAATTGAATTTTCTGTCATGACAAAAACAAGGTGTCTTTTAATGAAAGCAGCTTGTGTTTCAGGTTGCCATCTGGTTCTGCTTCTGACCTGTCCTGAGTCCTGTCTGTTCTCATAGCTGGCCCAGTGACCATTCCTTTTTGTGTTGTGGGTCAGCATGTCCCTTCTCAACTTTTGCGGGCAGAGGTGTTTTTGATTTATTCATCCCCATGTCATGTCATAGCCAAATTTCAATCAAGACTATGCAAGGAAAACTGAGGACATGCCAGTGGGACAGTCCTGTCACCTAACTATAGTAGCGTGCTGATGTTACGTGTGGGTCAGCACCCCCTAATATTTGGAAAAAAATATGTGTTTCCAGAGGGCCCCTTCTCTGATTTGATTTAGGGGGCAGGAGGTAAAGGAAGGGATTTAGATCCTTCTTATTTTGGGCAGCAAATTGAAAACCTGCAAACTGACCTCTGGTTCCAGGCATTACCTCATGGTCAGCTCTAAGAGATGGCAACATGTTGAGGGGAAATTTTAGAATTTTACGCTACCTGGAAAAGAAGAGGATTTTTTTGGCTTCGCAGAGTATGACTATCCTATGACACCTGCATAAATGGTCCTTTGAGCCTCTGCCAGAAACGTTCTCAAAGTCTTATGTAGAAAAATACTAGATCTTCTGAAGGATACAGAGCTATATTACCACATTTCTGAGCTTTTGGAGTTTTCCCAGGTTTCCTAAAAAATAGCACTAGCAGTTCAAAAAGTTCTTCATCTCATTCCTTTAAGACTCCTGGGGTAGATGTCCAGGCCTGTTGTAATGAAAAACCCTTAACTTCAGCAGATGCTGCCTCACCCCCTGCTCTGCTCCTGCTTACTATTCCACCCACACCGTGTCAGCGCTGCTGAAGATTGCACCGTGGCCAGGGCTGCTGCAGGTGTCTGGGGTTGGGAATCGCAACCACTTCCTTTGCCATCCCTGAGCTTTGCAGTATCAGCTATGGGGAGTAATGAGGAATTTGCCCTGTGGGTCAAACATGACATCCACTGACTCTGATTTTATGCTGTGTAATTGATACTAGAGTTTGGCCCTCTAGGGTGGGATCTGTCTGCCTTAATTTAGGGGTGAGTTATAAGAGACTGAGAAAGTTCCAAGAAATGATACTTTGTGAGCCATTCCGGTCTTAAACACTTGAAAACCTCCTTACTTGAATATGTTGACCTGATGGTTAATACTCACTCACTTATCTGACATGACCTCTACGAATACACTGCACATGGTTAAAATAATTCTGGCATTAACAAAAGTTTTTAGGTTTTCAAGAGCTTTGCACGTTTCCTATGAACTTTCTTACCATCTCTGTTAGCAAGATCACCTACATAGTCTTACAGCAGCGCTAGCTGTGAGCTATGGTGGAAATGTGCTGGTATATAAATCCTGCCATTCTGGCTCTTTGAACATGAATGCTATCAGTTTTCAAAGTTAGCTAGATAGGCCAAACATATTCCTTTGCATGATCCTTTCGTTTGATCACTGCGGGTATATCAACACCTGATAATTCTGCAAGGTCTGCTATGGAGGAATCTGTCTTTCTCTACTGAATATTGAAAAACTCCAGAGAGATGTTTCTGTTTGCCTGAAATTAATGTTGTGAATAATGTGGATGTGTTCATCCTTCTGTCCCTGTAATTTACACACAAGGAAACAGCAAGGGCATGGTTTATTTGATAGACCCCAGCTCTGAACTAAACTATTCTTGGCTCATAGCCCCGTGCTCAAACCCTTTCTCTTCAAATAAGGGCCCACTCTGTTCAGAGTAATAATATCCAGTGATTTGTGCAAGTGTAATAGAACAATGCCATATGCTTGTGTTCCTAGGCCAAATTCTGGTTTTGGCATTGTTCCACTGGCTGTAATAAAACTAGGCCAACAAGAGCATTTGACCTGGTGTGCTTCTCATCTTCTGGGACTGTAGAGGTGGTCTTGTGTTTTTAACATAAAACTGCTTCATTGGAATGGTTCAGTCTTTTTTTCACGCCTATTAGAAACCACTGGAAAGGGAGCTAGGGATCAAAATGTAGGCTGACAACTGTCTAAAATGTAGTGGGAAGAAATCTAGAATTTTGGTCCCCAAAGACATTCTGATATTTTAACATTAATTTTTGCCTGAAAATGTGACACACTGAAATTTCAGCATTTGCTACAGAAAAGGAATTCTCCATCTGTTAGAAATGAGAAAAAAAAAACTTCACCTGAAAATTTCTCATCAAAAGGAGACACTTCAACATTCCTATAAGCAATAGCAGGAGTGATGGTAGATGGTAAGCTGAGATGGCCAGAAGAGGTTTGTTTCAACTCAAATCTACATCTCTTTGCATTTCTTGACAGTGGCAGGTATTTTATGAGAAATAGTACTTAGAAACCTGTCATATCATGGTCCCTGAATGCCCTGTATATTGTAGGGTGGATTCAGAGTATTAACGTCTGTGAAATTTCCTACAAGGAATATAGCACAAAGTAGAGGCTGGAGTTTGGAATAACTTCCATCATGTCAAGGGAGAGAGACCATTTTTCTAACTGACTTTCATCAGGGCATTTTGGTTTTCTTAATAATGAAATGTTGCATTCAAATTGAACCATTGCAAATGACACACTGATTGGCATTCCTGCTGGAAAATATATAGCCATCAAGAATATATATATATATATTTATATATATATAGTTAAAATGAACCATTTTGATGTGTAAAACCTGCAGCTTCCAACAGAAATTCATTTCAGTGGAAAATTCTTGAATACCTCAAACCTAAGGCAGTCGTGGTCTTGCTCAGTAGAATACTTGAGCAAACAGCTTCAGTTCTGAGAGCACTTATCCCCATTTTATAGAAAGACAAGCAGTATAAGGGGAAAGAAAATTGTCACAGGTCACAAAAAGTTAGTGGCAGGGATGAAAATGGACCATCCATCCACAGCATTCTGGATCAATGCCCCAACATTCTCATGCAGCTAACTTCATTCATCATTTATATATTGCTTCTTATTGAATTCTCTGGGGTTTTTTGTTTGTTTGTTATTTGATTATTGTTTTTCATTCTTTCTAGAGGAGTAGAAAAAAAAAGAAATCAGGGTTATTAACAATATTTTCTATGAATTTAATGCAATCATGTATAGGAAGGACTGAGAAACTTTCTTGTTGGGAAAAAAAAAACAAAAAACAAAATGTAAATGTTCTCAGTAAAAACCGCTCTCCTGCTGTGAGATCTCTCTTCTTCATTGTGCCAAACCTCTCACAGCACCTTGAAATTTATCTTGAAGTTCATCAGCATATTGTATAGAGTATATTCATAAAATACAAACTGTAAAAAAAATAGAGTCTCAAAGGAACTTTGCTTTTGCTACTGTATTTAGGAGAAGGAAATACTTTAGAAGATGGTGAAAAGGCTGTTTTTTAAGAAAAAAAAGAAAGATAGGCTGAAAATAGGAAAGAAACATCTTGTTGGAGGTACCTGTGAGAGGAGAAGGAGAAATGCCTGGGTATTACGCAGAGTGTATGTTATTGTCCAGGGTTTGTCCCATGCTTTCACTAATAAAACAGGAAAGAAACTAGGGAGAGAAAACAAAACAAAACAAAACAAAAAACAAAGCAAAACACGAGCTGCTTTCCCTATCTTGCAGTTTGATTTCACTTTTTGGTGTTTTTTTTTGGTGAGCTAGGCAACATAGCAGTATGTTCATGACATTCATGACATACTGAAGTATTTTGTAGGAGGTATTTATATCTAATCAAGATTTCTGGACTAGGTATTGCACAGAGATGTTATTTATGACAAGATATTTGAAAGATCAAATGAAATGAGAGAGCATCTTTGATGGGTAACATTCCAGCCCAGTGGGAAATATGGCTTAAATTAGAAGTTACAGAGACTATGGTTTTCGTTTTCCACTCTTTATCTCTATGGCAAAAACCAAACTTTTTCTGATTCTTTTTCAAATACTACAACTGTTGCTACTATTTTTTTCCCCCTAAAATTAGCACAAAGAAGAAATGCAATGGAAACCATATAGAAATTTAGTTTTGATTGTCTAAAAAATAGGAATCCAGTCTGAGCCTGTCCCCCTGTAGTCAGTGGGGTAAGATGAGCACTTGTAGTTGCATATTCATCCAACTTACCTTTGACTACTTTTCATGACACGATGACTAAAATTAGATCTGGGGAGCCAGAATCATCCCACTTAAAATAGTTGTTGTATAATGGTCTTTACCTGAGCTCATCACATTCAGCTTCCTTATAGATATTAGAGAAAAAAATAGCCACACTTAGAGCATTATCCATCTCACCAGTTTTTGCTATCTGGTTTGGAATGAAATGAATTGCAGCCTGGAAGTGGTTAATTCTCTTCATTGACCTACCAGGCAGTCTAGACACTATAGATCAGTTGTGGATGTCTACACTGTACTCATTTCCATTTGACCAAGTGTACCTCTGATCTTAGCCCTTTTAAATGATGTTCCAGGGTTTTTAACCATCTTTATCTTTCCATGTAGATTTCATACTGAATATGCACTATCTGGTATAGTTCCGCATTTATAAATTTTTTCACATCAACAAGAAAAGTACCAATTTTAGAGTAAAATGGATCATAATGCATGTGCAAGGATCTCACTGATTTTTATAATCAGTGTCATGGAGAATGCTATCACTACTTTTTTATGTGTTATCAATAGATTTAATAGCACATAAAAACAATATGTTTAATTTTTCCAGGATCATCTTTTCAAGTGGATAACTATTGTTAACATATCCAGTAGGAGCAATCAAATACCCTGGGTTTTCTGCATGTTGCTTATGCCTTACGTTGTCTTTAGACTAGAACAAGATTATCCTATTAGACTTACACCCACTCCAAATCCTTCTCATAAAGATGTGCCAAAGAGAACTTAATGTGAATAGTAACTGAGCCTAGAGTTTGTAGCACAGTTGGGAATGGACTCTCATAATTCTCTCTGGAAGGACGAATATGTGGAATAAGGTCAATCAGAAAGGTACTTTCTCTATGACATTGCTTGGGGGAAATTCATATATAAGTAAAGTTAATTGTACACTCTGAAACTTAGGCAATTTCTGCTTATATATTGTCTGGGAGAATGTTTATTTTGGCAGACATCAGGTGAACATTAATATTGTACCTTAGCTTACATCAGGCAAACAGTAATGCTAGTACTGACAGGCTCTCCTCTAATATTGACAGCAGAGACTTCAAATGAAGATGTGGAGCTTCAGAAATATAGTAGCTGTTTGATTTGGTAGAGCTTTGTATCTGGGATTTTGGTTTTCTATTTCTGGAAGCAGAGTTGTTTTCTCTGTGAAATTCAGAACTTATTTAGATCTGAGTCTTGGGATGTAAGAATTTAAACTCAGGTCCTACTTTTAAATTTATTATCACTCAGGAATGGAGATCCTTATATTTTTTATGTTATAAAAATACATTATATTTTTAGAATATAATGGATCAAAATATCAACAGATCATTACTCAGTAGAAATCAAAGAAGGTACATTAGTTTTGGGACCTTAGTAGGAAAGGAATAGAGGACAAACCAGAGATCATCACTATACCCTGGAGAAATCCATAGTACATCCATTCTTTCTATATTGTGCACAGTTGTGGTTTCCCTCCTTTTAAAGAACGTATGGTGAAACAGAGAAGGATAGGGAACTGCTTCTGAATGAAAGACTAATAGATTGGAAATCTTCAGTCTTCACAATAAATCACTGAAGAAGGACGTGATACAAGTTCACTGTTCATGAAGAAGGCAAGTAGAGAATGGGTTTTCTTTCATTTTCTTTTTTTTCAGTAGAAGAACTAGAGTGCAAGTGAAACTAGCTAATGCCAACTTTAAATCAAGCAAAAAGAGAAGGTTATTTGTTCAATACATTGATAAACTATGGGAGTCTTTGCTACAGGGTTATGTGAATGGTAGCTGGCCAAACTGGTAGAAGAAAAATCCTTCCAAGGTTATTTAATACAAAGACCTCACCTCTACACCTCTAGCTCGGGAACTCCTTGGAGCAGTTTGTTAGTTTACACAATGATCTACGAGGAAAATACCTCTCTGCTTTCCCTGCTCTTATGCTCATCTCCTGTGCTAGGACCTTGCTATTGAAACTTGCTGAAGAGAGGGTTAACACCAGGCAGATCTTTGGTTTCGTATGCTATGGCCATTCTTATGTTCTTGTCTTTGCCTTCAATAAAGCCTTTTTCATGTCTTTATGTGCTGTAATTCGTTCACCCGTTCTAACCCTGAACAATACTGGCGACCTTATTATTTTGTCTATGTCTCTCCCAGACAGCCTATTTGTACAGTAAGTCTATATCTGAGCTATTCCCGATGACAGTAAGTCCTCTGGATGACTATCAATGTTTTAAACACCATGAAGTCGAATCTGGCAGAGGACTATGGAAGGCAGGTGCTGTTTCATGGTCTGTCTCTTGCTTTGGCTGACAGTGTTGCTGTTACAAGCAAAGAAGCACCAAAGACAGACCAGGTACAGCTGACTTGTGAACACAGGTGGTTGCTTTATCTTTTGGTAGCCTATTGACAACCTTTTTGTTTGTTTGTTTGTTTGGGGGTTGGTTTTGCAATAAGTTTTTTTTTTTTTAATTCTCAATAATTTTTTTTTTTTTTTTTTTTTTCCTGCTTGAAAAGTCTTTTGTTCCCTTTAAACTTTCCTTATATGGACTCTTATGTCACCGTGGTGTTGACGGAATGGCTTTGATGGCAGCGTTTCAAAACCCAGTCGCCTCTGTCAATCAGTCATTGAGTTAATAACAAAACAAGGACTGTTAAAGGTGCACCAAGGCGAAGTAGAACTGGAATTGCAGGAGAACAACTTCTAGAAGAGCCCAAGGGGAAAGCTGAATAAACAAGGGCTTCCAACCTGTTCAAAAATGTGTCAAAATGACGTCTGCAAAATGTAATAATGGTTTAGTAGAAACTCAGACCGTACATTGTCCCGAAAAATATGAATGTAAAACTTTGGAAAACTGCTATGCTCCTAACAAGCTGCTTTGGAATCCACTATTTGACTTGGATTACACTGGGTGTATGATGGGACTTTTTTACTGTGGAGAACTGATTTCCCTCATTATTTCAGTTTACCTTCTTATTTTCTCAGTGCTTTTGTATCATGATGGCATTCGGTGTTTCTCAGCTTTCATTTTGCGTTCAGTATGAGACCTGGATTAATCCCTCAGCTGAAGTAACCCTGCACACTTCATTAACACCAAACTTATTTACATCAGGTTAGGATGTGATTCTGGACAATTTTCACCCACAATTATTTTTCCCCACTTTTTTATTTTTATTTTTATTTTTATTTTTATTTTTATTTTTATTTTTATTTTTATTTTTATTTTTATTTTTATTTT
>JAWLRI010000771.1:2661262-2673253 GCA_034781795.1 Crypturellus tataupa
TCTTTCTCTTTCTCTTTCTCTTTCTCTTTCTCTTTCTCTTTCTCTTTCTCTTTCTCTTTCTCTTTCTCTTTCTTTCTTTTCTTCTTTTTCTCTATCTCTTTTTCTTTCTCTCTTTTTCTCTTTTTCTCTTTCTCTCTTTCTCTCTCTGTTTCTCCATTTCTCTCTTTCTTTCTCTCTTTCTCTCTCTCTCTTTCCTTCTCTTTCTCTCTCTCATCCTCCTCCCTTCCTTCCTCTCATTGCTTCCTCCTTTCAACTGTTTTCTATGCGCTTTCTGCATCCTTCCTAAATTCTTTTAAGAATGTTTCTACTTCGTTTGCTAATTCGTTTTAGTGACCTTTGATGCTCCTTAATTAAGTCTGCTAACTATTCTAATCAAAGCCACTTTTCTTCACTTGTATTCATACCAGAAAGTCTGATTGTACTTTATCTCTGTAGAGAACCTTTCCTCACTTTTGATAATACAGGGAAAGTCCTCAAGAGTGGCTATATACATTATGAGGAAAAAAAAACAAAATCCCAGGGAAGCATATCAATATTATGTGTTTTTATTAGCAATAAATCTGAAACAATCTCTGTCAAACAGATTGGGAAGCTGCAGAGCAGGACAAGGTAGTGACTTTAGGCTAAATATTATGCTACAAATGAGTGGTAGATGCATGGACAGAAAATAGACCTGTGATTGCAGAATGACACTGTCCTCCTGTAGTTCTAATCTGTCTGCATGGACATTGATCAATGCGCATCTGTACAGCAGAATATAGGTAATATTAAATGCTCAGTATCCCATCACTTCCACTGCCTGGAACCAGTTGCTTCTGAGGATGGTGATGAAATCACTGTAGCGGAGGCAGGGAACAAAACCAAAATCAGAGTAAGTCTTCAAGACTTTTTGATATAGAGGGTGCGACCATTCTTGCCTTATCCCTTTCAAGCAAGCTTATCTCTGTGTGGTTGTGCTAGGTGTGGTTGTGGTAGGTAGGTTATGTGATCCCTCGTCAAATATTTGCTTTCAGCAGGTTGTTGTCTTACTGTGGCTCCAAAGACACCTGGATTTGTAGTTTAGGGTCAGGAGGACCTTTCTGGCTATCAAGGCTGGGCCCTAATAGAATCAAGTCTGCTTGGTTTTGACACTGTCTGGCACACGTTGCATCCCTAGAGGTGTACATGGTCTATGAATTCAGGCAGATTCTGCAAAGTGGATTGGAAACACAAGTGCATCTTTGCAAGTGGACCTGTCACAGATCAAAGTCCAGCTCTGAACACTCATTCTTTTTGGTCTTGCTCTTGTGTACAGTTAGAACAGCAAGTCCACATCCCTTGAAAGGTCACTCTATCACACTCTCAGAAAGCGGTTGGATAGGAAACAGCAGACTAACCAAAGAAGTGGGACTTATTTTCTAAATCTCCACTGCCCATTCTCAAACTCCTTCTGTTTCTCTGCTATTTGTCTTCTTCTCTTCTTTCAAAATGTACCTGCATTCTTTCCCTTCAAATAGTCTTCCAAATGTTGGCATGACAAGCCTTCAATAACTCTCTCACCACTAATTTCTACTTCATTTTTGGTCTGAACTAAACAGGTGAATCCTTTTTCCTGAATCTCCAAACCTATTCATTTTTTCCTTGCTTGATCTTGTCTTGCCTCATCTTTTTTTTCTTTTCTCCTCTGCTCTGATTCTTTTCTGTTTCCATTTCTGTTTCTGCTTCTTTTTTCCTTCCCCTTTTCTTTCTGTTTCATACTTTATTTTTTATTATATTTATAAATCAAATATTTGATTTTGTTCTTGAGCTGATTCACCTTAAATAACATTCTTGCACTTCATGGGAACCTTCCGTTGGAAGATCTTGAGAGAAATGAGAGAATTTCTAAGCAACATATTAAGGCTTTTTGTTACATCTTAGATGAGAAAGCATAAAGGCTTTATTCATATTGTGTTAGCATGTGCCAATAAATCACAACTCCTCAATGGAGAGACTGTAAAGTGAAATGGAACCAAAGACCTCATGGTACCACAAAGTTAAAAAGAAGTCATATGCCAAGGGAGTGATAGTCTTGCAATGGAATTTTTTTACAGAACACGTGGAGAGAAGTAAACTTGCCTCTAGCCACTGTAATTAGATGAAACCTTGGTCAAGAAAGAAAAATTAATGGAACTATTTCTGCAGCCTCAAGAGACCATACGCTTGACCTCATTCTTCTTAGAAGATCAAGAGGTGAGTTTCATCATCATGAAAAAAGATCTTCTTCAAGTTCTCAGGACATCTTTAACCCAGTAGAGAAAAACTCAATAAATGTACATATCTGGAAAATGAAGTATCTAAATTTCCCTTCTGTTTCTGTTATCACATAAGATCAACCTCAGGACAAATTACTAAACTGATGAAGAAGATATTTTTTTCTCACATCTCTTCCTAATAAGGATAGATAACTTCCTAAAATCCATGCTTAAAGTAAACTAATTCTTGGGCTCAATGCTGAGGTAAAATTTTATTACAAATCTATGCAGAAATTCAGATGAGAGCAATGAAAATTCCCTTCTGTCTTTTGAAAGAATTCGTAAGTGAATCTATTCTACAAGAGCTCTGCTTCTCCTACTCTGGCTGCCGCTTCTAAGTGAAGATCTGAAACACAAGCACAAATTATGGGATAAATAAGAAGAAAATTAATACAGATGATATTATAATGTTACAGAAATCTGCAGTGGTGTCACATTTTCAGCTAGAGCACAGAAATCAACTAATATGAAAAAAAAACCCAGCATTAAGACAGAGCGTATTATCTTCCATCCAGGCAGATGCTTTATGCCTTTGTCCAGGCAACCAAGAGGACAATAGTTTCACACTGTCTTAAGGTGGGATCTAAGCATACTTAGATGGTCCCTGATTGACATTCATCTAACATGGTCATAAGTCTGTGCAACAGCAGAGATACCACAACCTCCTCAAATTTCCCTGTGCTTATGTGCCTTTATATTCAGAATTCTCTCTGAACAGCTAATCCAAATCTGTCTTGGTGCAGACTGAGCCAGTTATGTCTTGTCCTACCCTCCGTGCCACTGGAGAACAATGGTTCCTGTCATTCCTAAAAAAAAGCCTTTTTTTTTGTGTGTGGGAGCAAAGCTAGATTGTCCTGCCTGAGTTTTTTCCTTTCTAGACTAAGCAAGCTTAATTCTTGAAATCCTTCCTTGTGGGTCATGTTTTAAACCAGCATGTCTTTCCAGTTCATCTATGTCCCTTGTAAAGTGTGAAACCCAAAACTATGCACAGTATTCCACGCCAGACCTTACTGGTGATGAGCAGAGAATAAAAAAAGTTAATCTCTGGCATGTTATACAGCTTGCGAGGTTATAGAGGAATGACATATTTGCCTCTTGTTATTATGATAGACTTTTAAATTGTCTATAGCTTCCAGATTGTGATCTGTAGTACTGTTGCCAGAGAATTTCTATGTGTTAGGCGTGTAAGTAACTGAGTTCCCAGGTATGGCATGCTTGCATGGGGTACACATCACTTCATTGCATTTCTGACCATTTTTTTCAGTTTACCAAACAAATATGAATGTGGATCTTCGTCTCTGAACTGTCTGGAAGCTCTCTGAATATGATGCCATATGATGGTTTTATAAAGATACTGCCTAATCTGTCATGAATGCAAATACTGAATGGATTATGACTTGGGGAGATCTCTGCCATACCGCACAATAAAAATAACTAAAAAAAATCCCCTACTATATCTCAGACTGTAATTAATGACTCTTTGAGAATTTGTTTGCAAGTACTCCCATATTTGCTTTTCAGTGATCGTACCCAGGCCTCAGGAAGTCACTTTGCTCATGAGGATGACCTACGGGAATGTGTTACAAACCTTAGGACAGTTTTGTTATATTGGATTATCTAGTTCCCTCCATCCACTATACTAACTATTCTAGCATCAAAGGAATTAGATTGATCAGATGTGATTTGTTCTCGGCAAACTCAAGTTTCATTTCATTATTCTCTGGCTTACTCACAAATGTTTTGGTGAATAATGTGTTCCAGTACGTTTTTAGGCATCAAAGTGAAACTGAGACTGGCTCATAATCATCTGGATTGTTTTTTTATTAAAATAAATCCTATGCTTGCCCTTCTGCAGCTTCCGCACATCCTCTGCAAGTCGCCAGATACAGTTTCACAAAGGATGTCCTGTGAGTGTCATAACCACGTAAATGAATTTTGCTTCAGATCTTTTTCCCAGCCAAAGCCAGTGCTCACCACATCCTCGTGCACAGCAGGAATGCTCCTCTTACTTGACCCAACATTTTGTTCAAACTTTAATCCACCAGGTAGCTGCTTCTGGCTGGGTCTGGCCATGGGCTGGGAGAGTTGTCCCATCTCCAGGGTAGTCTGGCACTAGAAACTCCCTTCTCCTGCCTGTCCTCCTTTATGCCACGAGCTCTCTAGTTACCTAATCCTGAACATCCCCCTCATAGCAAAGATTTCAAAGGGATTAAGTGGATTAGGGTTGTTAATGCAAGGAGGATGCCATGAAGAGACCCAATGCAAGCTTGCCAAATGAGCACTGGGGTAACAAAATGAGCTGGACTGCCCCCCTCTACCATAACATGAAAACAAGAGGACTTTCAGCACAAAATATTAGGCCTCAAGTTTAATATAGATCAAAGGGAATGCATTCTCTATAGTGCATTGTCACATGACATCTGCATGATGGGGTGGACGTTAGACTTCTTATTTTCTTATTTCTCAAGAACACCAAGAGCTTTATTTATTATTAAGATCAAGAAGTATTAAAATCAGCAAACAAAATGTCATCAAGAAATAGTTATATAATAAACTGGTCTTTAAATCTATGTAAATCCCCATAAAATATTCTCAACTACTTTTTCTTTACTGGAAAATGATAACTTCCAGGTAAAGGATGATAGCTTCTTATACAGCACCTCACATAATCATCTGAAATCTGGTGGACCTATTGTTAGATGGACAAGAAATAATTCCAGAAAGCTTATTAAAAATGACGACTTAAATACATTTCTATTTAACAACAAAGATTTCTGGGCAATTCCCATTTCTTTGCATCCATTGTCAAATGCTTTATACTCACTGACATCACAAGCGGAATAGAGAAGAAACTTGTGTGAGCTGTGTAATCAGGATAGCACTGACTAGTTCTTCATAGTCTGTTGAGGCCTCTTTTTATTATCTGGCTCAGCTGTGGCCTTGCAAAATGAAAAAAAAATCTCTTCCTCCTCTAGAAATGGAGTTTCTCATAGATGTGCTGCTTGCTCAATATGCAGATCCAAATGGGAGTAGCATTAGCGGTCTAGTAAGAAATGTAAAGAAGTAACAGCAGAGAGGAGAACTGCTGGAATGTGATTGCAACTAGTAGTAGTTCCCATGCAGTTTTCCTAGAGGTAGATGGAATGTTACTCAGAGCAGAGGTGACAGCTTCTGAGGCCTCCAGACATCCTCATCAGAATTGTGTGAATACGTAATTTTGGTGAGTGGTTGTGAATAAGCCAAATTATTTTAAGAATTGAATCTGATCTAGAAAAAAAATCAATGCTTTTTGTCAGTGATGCAAAGGAAGCTAAAAGAAAACTGCTGGAATGTTCCACCTGCAAACGTATAGTTTGAGCAGGAGGAAAATTTCAGGGTATTTAAACTAAGAAACTGAATGATAAGTTTAATAATAATCACACACTCACACACACAAAGTATTTAAGTACAGTTTGAAAACACCATCTGAAAATGAAAAAAGGACAAAAAAAAATTTAAGAACGCACTGAAATGATGGTACCCAGACCTGAATCTGAATTTATGAAAAGATGGATTTTTTGGGGTCCGCCTGTTTTTGACAAATAGGAAGACTTTTAGCTCAGCTGTTGCTCTTTGTTCAGACCCTTTTGCTCTCCAGCTCTCGGTTTCCTCTGTCGCTGGTTTCCTCAGCTCCCTCATTGCCTTGTGGCTCTTTCACTGTCTTTCTCCGTGCCAAGCCTGAGCACAGGGACACTTGCTGAAGGAGTTGCATTGTTTGCAGGCAAATCAGGTGTCTGATTTTTTTCACGAAACGCGACTTCCTCTTGAGCACAAAACTGCACTTCCAGCAATACATCATTGCCATTGTATAGATTGGCCTGGAAAGAATTCTCTGAGGTCAGCATCCTTTGGTACACAAGGCTTCACTCATTAAGTAGCTTAGTGGGAGAGAAATGCGCAGATGGTTGTGGAGGCTTTTGAAGAGCAGCTCGTGGGCCCTCTACTGCTGGGTCTCATGACCCAAACCCTCTGTCAAGAGTGAAGAATCCCATTTCCACCTTGCGCGTTGCACTAGGTGGACGTAGGTAATAAGCTACTGTCTGATCATCTGTATTGGCTAGACTGGAGAGGAACATTTATCCTTCAGCGGGGACAGCTGAAACCTTCTTGAATTAATGGTCAATGCTGGAAATTTGGTATTGCCCTAAATCCTGACTGGAAATTTGGTATTACCCTAAATCCTGAGTCTTCTTGTTAGCAATAGAAATAGGGGAGGGAGAGGGCTTATGTAGTATCCTACAGCTGTGTCATCACCAGTAGCTGTGAGGTGTATTCTGCACATAGCCCTGCCCTATGCTATTGCTCTATATGATGATTTTGTAGCATGCTGCCATGCAGTGTTGTTAGGAGAAACAGAGCTCATCCTTGAATAAAGGCTTGGTGTTAATTGGACAGCAGTTGCAGGTGACTTTGAACTGCTGCGAGCATCAGGACTGAGCTTTCCAACGCTGGAATATAAGGAGAGCACATCCCCGAGGAGTTTAACTTCCACAGATGTTTTCTTCGTGCCAAACTGGCACCTAGTGAAGTGACTAGTGGATCAAAGTGCTGACGGTATGTTTCTTGACAAGACAATACTTCAGTGGGGTGCAGCAGATAGTTCATTTTTTTCTTTTAGCAAAATCCCAGCCCTTCACAAGCTCTTTCTTTCGTTCTTTGAGGAGGGATAGGCAGAGAGGGGCTTAGGCTGGAAGCAGGGAGAGGACTCAGAAAATGATATTTTTTCTCAAATTAGAGCTTAACCTGAATGATTATCTTGTTGCACTTGAACAGGAACCAAAACAGAACAAATTATTTCAGAAAATCAAACTGGAAGATCTACCAATTTAAATCCTTAGTTGGCAGCTTGGCAGAAATGTGCTGTGAATATGAAGACAAACCAGACATAATCAGGGCTGTTTTATAGAGCCTTGTTCTTTCTACATTGCTACTTATTGGCATATGTCTGTGCCAGACACCAATGGTCAAAATGAATAGATGTAGAGTACTTCAAACAGGCTTCCTGGTGCTTTCCATGGAGGACACCAGCAAAAGGCAGATGAAGAAGAGTGGATGGGTAGAGTCAGTGGAGAGCAGAAGAGAGAGGAAGAATGAGTTAGCCTTTTTCACTTGTGGGTGACGGAATGCTGCGATATTAAATACCTTTCAGCACCAAAGTAATGGCAAAATGAGTATGACGGACTGCCAAACTTCCTGTGAATCTGACTCATTCTTTGAGCTATTATTGCTGTCATTTCGGAGCTAGAGTGGCAGTATGTAATCAGCTGGCAATGTGCTACCAAAAGAGCAGTAAGGGAGCTAGATCACAAATGCTAATCTTACTCTTAGGATGTCCTGTCTATCTGTGGTTGAGAGCATGTGGCAATGAGAACACCAGACAGTGAATGCTTTATATGTCCTATCTATATGGATATAGGAAGCCAGGGCCAGCTCTAGACATAGGCAAAGTCAGTGATTGCTGAGGACAGAACATTTCCAAGTGTGACAGAATGTCCATAAGCTTGCAAATTCCTTTATCTACACACATACAAGTTGGCAGAGGAAGGGCAAGACTGCAAGGCAACATGACAACCTGGTATCAAAGAGAGAACAAGAAGATTAGCCCCAGAGCTTTCTTTCCAGCAATTTACCCCATCCAAGTTCCTCTCCTCCTATAAGGAGCTCTTTCTCTCCAGGGAATTTGAGGAGAAACTTCATGTTGCTGCTGGAGATAATAATCAAGAAAAGGAACAATGGAGAGTTCCACTCCTTGCTCAGTCAGATTAACTGTAAATCTGCTCCCTAGATTGCTTTGGTGAATGGAAAGCCTCGTCCCCTTCAGGGAAGACTCTCTAGCGACATTTTCACAGGAGTGGTGTTATGGCAGCTGAGCACCTGCCTCTCCGTTTCAACAGATTTTGCAGATTTGATGCCTAGGGAAGAACCACAAGATTAGAACTGAATATGGCCTTGTTGTTGGAGCATGCCAAAGAGCCTCTGACATGGTTTAGTTTCCTTTCTGGTAAGCAGCACTAGATTAGACTCGAACAACCCGTGGACTAAACAGGGAAGGTCCCTACATCCATCTGCAGTGGTCGTTACTCATCAGTTGCCAAGAAACTGGGTTTAAGGTGCAAATTTTGCAGCTTTTATGAGTTTCTATGGAGCATGTCTGCAGGCCATCTCTGCTGCTAATCCTTTCCAGATTGAGGAGCATCACGAAAGAGTTAAATTGTCAAAGAAGTGATGCATTGTTTTCCTATTTGGACCACTGGGAAAGTAATGTTCTTTATATGCAAATCCATATCCTTTTAATGTCAGTGACAAACCAATGGGTTCTCCACGGCTAGGTTTTATTTTTTTCTTATTCAATCAACAGCAACGGTGAAATGGAACTTCGTGCTTTCCCAATCTGGATGACACCTACTTGCAGAAATCAGACCTTCAGGATTCTTCCATCCTGGGATAGTGCATTTGGGTCTTGGTGGGTTTGGGATGGACTGTGCAGGATCCTGCCTTTGTTACTCACGATACAGGCACACGGCCACTAGGAAGTGTGCTGAGACCACCATATGGATTTCATCTCCTCTACCAACCCGCTGGCGGAAGCAGAATGCGCTTCATTTCTTTGCTTTAGGCTGAGTGCCCCGCTCTGGGTTACTCCTGAAGTTGTACACCCCTTTCCTCCTCCCCTCCCTGTCCCAAACATGCATCCTCCAAGGGAAGAGGGGCTGCATAACTCTGCAGGGAAGAAAACAGGGGTGACTGACACCAAATTCATTTGAAAGGAGTTTTTAATGCATCAGCCTGGGGACGTGGTGGGAAGTCTGGCCCCAGGAGGTGAGAAGAGGAGTCAGGAGTCAGAAGAGGAAGGTGGAGCAGGGCCAGCTAAAGCCAGGTTAAGCCAGCTCTTCTGTACTTAGCTTTCAAAGCTAAATCCTGCTGCCCTCAGCTAATCTATCATCTGCTTGTCACATAACTATTGATTTTACACGCAGGTAATGTGCCTTAGCGGAACACATTTATAGGCATGCACACACAGTACTATAAGTAGATAAAAGAAGAGATAGATGGATGAATTGATATTTTGCACTTCCACGCTATACTATATTCTGGTGTAATATTACTTGAGTCCAAATCAATAAATAACAAATAGGATGATAGAGTAGCTGAAGGAAACATATGTCTATATTCTTACCATCCTGTATAACTTCAGGGAGCCTGTGTTGTCCTTTCATCCCCTAAGTCATTTTACTGGTTTTTTTGAACTATTACTTTAATTTTTTTAATGATTACTTTAATATTAAATAATTGTAATAATCTTATTTTACCTGGCATTGGAATCCCTGGGTTTGACACATTGTCCACTGAAAAAATGGAACTTGGATGCACTTTGTTTCTACTTTATTTTATTTTATTTCTATAGCACCCTGGAAGTAGTAACCATAAAATAATAGATGTATCTATAGCACATTTTTATTACTCACTGTGTTAGTTTGCACACCCAGCTAGTATTAATGGATGACAATTACATGTCTTATAGGCAAACAGTCCCTGCTATATCTCTACTGCACATAGATTTATGTGGTTATAATATATGCATATATATGTACAGACACATATGTATGTATGTGTATATATATATATATTTGTATATATTTTATATATAATATATATATGTATATATATTCTATATATGTATGTATGTATATATATTTCTCTGCATGTATGGACATCTCTGTGTGTGTATTAGAAAGTTATGTGCATGTTTGGAAAAATCCTCTATTTTTATTTGGTAATACAAACAGGCAGCAAGGATTGCAAGCAGTGTGAAGGTAAGTTGAGTGAAAATGTTTATGTGAATGTTCAAAGCTGGGGAAGTTTGAATCTTGTACAATACAATTAAAATGTGTATTTTAGTGATAACTGAATCAGAAATAAACACAAAGAAAATATGAGAGAAGAAAAGAGGAAAAAATTACGCACTACCGACATGCTCTGAATTAATTTGCTAGGTAGAAACCATGATGTCGATGTAGATACTGTATCTGCAGCTAGCTCCACAGTGAGAGGAATAACCTCTATCTAATACTATGCTGATATGAAGGACTTTGACACAGTTTGAAAACACAAGTGATACATTAGAGTTAAAAAATAGCATTTCTGCATTATAGGGTCCAAAGGAAATAATTTATGCTGCAGGCTTTTTGTTGTAGTGATGATTATTTTATGAGGAATAGGTTTTGATTTCTAAACTTAGCCGTGCTGCCCACAAACGGTACTTTCTGGGGATTAACGATTGATCTCTCCCTTTCTCAGTTTTTCTTGGTTTTCTTCACATCTTCTGCTTCCCAATGTGTGTGTGTTGAAGCTCAGTAGCCAAATGCAGAATAGTCAGTGAGGCACTGGAATACAGACACATTTCTACCTCCAAATTTTACCATGTCTTCATGAAGGGCAAAAAGATCCAAGTTTGACAATAATTTCTGATGACCATTCAAAGGATAAGGAAATTCCTTTTCTTTGGTGTGTTGCACCCAAAGAGTGGGTGAAGACTAAAGACACTAGCCAGGCAAAACTGATTTAAAAGGGGGGTTGTGTGAGCAAAGGCTTCAGAATTAGAAAAATCTCTAGTAGAGTGTTTGCTGAAGTCTGTCCTTAGCAAGGCTGTCTCAGATGTCAAGCAAGGTTATTCTTCTCAACCTGGCAGAAGATTCAATCTCTGCATGGCTCTAGAAACACATGAGCTTGTGCACAGCTGAACCTCAGCCTAATATCTGGAGCCCTGTGGAGACTGGATATCTTAGTACTATCTGAACTGTGACCTAAACATCTCTACAAGAGATTTTGTGATGCAAATATTAATTTTGTAATTTAGGACAAGAGCTTGCATGCATTCCATTTCTGCGTGACCAAAACACTAGACTTCTAGAAAGCCATCAGTCAGTTTTCCAAGTGACCCTAACTGGTCATGCAAAGGCAGGTGAACTGCTAAAGAGTTTCTATATCCAATTAACTAATAACTGACCATATGCTAATATATTTACTAACTCATCTTCTCTACTTCAACCCACTTGTACATCTTATGCAAGGTTAACGTTCATCCGGGCAGATGACTGTCTCCCAAAGACAACTATGACATAAATACTGCAGAAATTAATACTTTGGAGTATCCTTTACTGAAGCTTGTTTTAAAAAAAAAAAAAAAAAAGTAGGGTAGCCTTTGTAAATGTTAGTTTTCTAAATTACCCTTCTAGGGGCAAATTCAGTTGATCAAACTTGAGTTCTTATTGGAGGTGCCTAAATTGACAGTGTGGTTCATGGTCACCCATAGGCAACAGAGCCAATACTCACCTTGTAAGGGTGATTCACCTGATCTCACATCTGAATTGCTCCGTGGTCATTGCTATCTTGCCTCAAGAACAGCTTCCTGCTTAAACTAGGTGAGTCTCTTAGCGCCTTAGATGGGATTCACTGTTCCTAGGTTTGATTATTCAGGATGCCTGAACGGGCTTTGTCAGAGAAAAAAAAAAAAAAAGGAAAAAGGGTAAAGGAAAGGAAAGGAAAGAAAAAGAAAAGAAAGGAGAGGGAAAGGAGAAGGAAGGGAAAGGAGAAGGGAAGGAGAAGGGAAGGAAAGGAAAGGAAAGGAAAGGAAAGGAAAGGAAAGGAAAGGAAAGGAAAGGAAAGGAAAGGAAAGGAA
>JAWLRI010000771.1:2675676-2709011 GCA_034781795.1 Crypturellus tataupa
GGAAAGGAAAGGAAAGGAAAGGAAAGGAAAGGAAAGGAAAGGAAAGGAAAGGAAAGGAAAGGAAAGGAAAGGAAAATAGCAAGAAATTTGCCTTTGGAGATGTAGTTGTAGTTCATTGAACCTTGTCTTCCTTTTGCCTCCGTGATCGTAGGTAAACATTTGAGTGAAGTCCAAACCAAATATACACACCAAAATAGCACAGGGTGTAACTGATGCAATCTCTAGTAGTAATAGAAAGGGCTACTTTGAAGGGGGGAAGGGAGAGACCTTTTCCTAGAGCAGCAATGCTTGGGTAAAGACTGTACAATGGGAATTAAGTACTTTCCATAACAAACATTACAAAATGTGCCATTGTAGAAATGTGGCTGTTGTGAGATACTATATGTATGCTAAAATTTCAGTGAGTTCTTTTTTTTTCTTTTTTTTTTTAATGAAATTCTCATAAAATTGGCCTACAGTCCACATAAGTGTTTTGACTTCACAGATTGGAAAAAATAATTATGCCATTTTTCTTAAATGACAATAAACTTCCACTTTTCTATGTTTCTGGGAATGTCAGAGAATGGTTTTGTGCAGTGCTGGGGAGAGGGCAAGGATAAGAGGCTACATAACTGTGGAGAAGATAAATCCAGGCTATGGCAGATGAATTGCTTTGGCCCATCCGCAGGGCAGACTCAGTGTATAATGTAATGTGCATAGTTAAGTCCAAGGTTTAGGCCCTCACCTTCTTTGGTAGATAACAGAGGACAGACAGGACCAGAGGAACATTTTGATGACAGGTAGACCATGTCTAGCTCATTTAAATGCCTGAAGTCAGCTGGGAGGAGGCGGAACCATTCATCACTTCATGTCAAAGTTAGCTGTTTCAAGAGAGGCATCACACTTAGTAGACACTGAAGACGTCCTCACATGCCTAATGTGTCTAGACTTACTGGACTTTAATATCCTGGAGCCTGCGGGTATCTAGAGGTGATGGAGACATTATCATGCTCAAAGACTGTTGCATTTCACTGGTATAAATCAGCACACTACCACCCATGGTTAGTGTTGCAGAAATTTCCACCAGGTGAGCCGCTGGTATGTTGCCAATCTTGGCTGTTAAGGAAGATATAAAAGGCCTTTATGTGAGGAGGAGGTTATGGAAGGGAGTGGTGGGTTATTAGGGAGATGGGGCTGAGCTTGCCTTTGAGATGGGTCGGTTCAGAGACAGTGAAGTCCAAGCCCACTCTGTCTGGCACACCTGGCCATACTTGCTGAGGAGTAAGAGGATTTTCCATTTCTTTTGCAGTTCTGAGGATAGGTTGTCTCTTGAGTGGTTGCACTTGCTCCCACTCGGTGCAAGGTACAAAATGTTCTTCAGTGGACCTGCCACGTTCTGGGAGGGTTGCTGCTGGCTGCTAAAAGGCTGCCGCATTTGCCCCCGAGGAGAGGAGGGGTATGGAGGCACAGTAGATTTCCACATTGTGTGAAAAGAGCCTTGTAATTACCTTATACATTACACTTGGGAGCCTTAGGCAAAGGGTAGGCTCCTGCGCTTTCTCCTGACCCATTGAATGGAGTTTCATGTGACACAGGGTGGGGAGGTGGCTGCCTCTGGAAGTCTTTGTCGTCTAATGATAGTCATTAGGTGACAAATGGGGCTGGGCCAGCCTGTCCGGGTGTGGGTCTCCAGTAGGACAGCATTGCTGCAAAGTTGCATTGAGTCTTGCTGTGGGGAAGGGGCTGAAACAGGCACTGGGACCCCTGGATTTCTCCCAACTCAGTGTCTGCGTTTGGAAAATGCAAGGATGGTTTAAAAAAAAAAAAAAGAAAACAAAAAAAAAAGAAGCATCACCCCCATGCCAACAGATTGCACGTTAGCTATTGTCACTTCTGCATAAGCGGAGAGGATTTACTTCACTGGGGAGGGACGGATGCCCTGTAATCCCCCTTTGCCCCATCCGAGCACCATGTGTGGTCTGGAGGCTGAGATGCTGCCACAGCAGAACTGACCTGTTCAGACTGTAGCTGTGCCCGACTACAATTAATGCCAGGATTAATTGTAGAGCTGGCTGTGGAAAGGCTGCTCATCCCATAGCAATCCTTCAGTTCTTGAGCTAACAGTACGGTCACCTCTTAGGGATGAAGGCAAATTCATACAAAATTTCTGTGGAACAACACCCCTTTTTTGTGGTTGATATAATTCAAAATATTTCCTTTGTGTCCAGCTTTCTTGTTTGAACAAATGCATTTATTTTTCCACGTCTATATTTCAGAACAAAGCGTCAGTTCTAATGGCAGTCATAAACTTGGCTTTTGAATATACTGAGGTAAAACCCTTTGACCACCTTAGAAGTTTTTCCTAGTGGTTCTTGAAGTCCACAACTCACTGAAATGGACCTTGGGCCGCAAACAGGGTCAATTTCTAGGAACTGACAAAATCAAAGTTTTTCAAAGGAATTTTGCAGTCAGCGGCACACCCCTCCACCGCACCCAGGGGAGAGGAAAAGAACATGAGAGATGTTATGGGAACTCATATCACTGGGAGATCAAGCGTTATTTTAATCGTCTCTCGTTAATTCCTTACTTATATTGGATTTTAATACATTTTTAATCTATTTTTCATTCTTTGTGCTTTATCACCTGGGTGATCTGAGTGAACAGGAACCAACCTGATGTGGGGACTGGGAAGCAGCAGGGGAGGTGTTGAAGCAGAAACAAAATTTCCCAGGAGCTTTTGAAGGAGAGTTGCAAGTCGAGGGCTGGTCTAGCAGACAGGGCTCTAAATTGGGGAGGAGGATGCTGATGTAACATTGTCCCATTTCATGACCTTGAGCCTTGTCAGCCTCCATTCCTTCTGCCTTCCAGTTGCCTTTGCAATAATATTTTCCATGACTACAGATCTGCTTTTGCAGTATCTGCTGCACCAAGTGAAGCCTTCTTACATCCTCCACGTAATGACAGAAAAAAAAGAAAGTAACAAACAAGCAAAACAAAAAAGAGAGAAAAAGATGAAAAATTGAACTAATGACACAGGGAACCTGTCAAAAGACATTCTGAGGGACTTTCTCCCATCCCCCTTCACGTTGAACCTATTTTTCCTTCAGTTCAAAAAGACCCTTATCAGCGTTTCAATCTTTCCATGTAAATACACTGACAAGTGTCAGACCCTGGCAAACCTATAATTAAGGCTGAACACAATTTGCTAATAAAAGCTAAGAAACTCTGGTCTGAGTTTACTTGTGTTATCCCCACTGGGCACTTTCCATCAGAATCTTTTCTCTGCCTTTGCAAATGCCACTTTGACATTATTTTTACCGAATCAATCAAACGTGGACATTACATTTATTCCCATCCTTGCCGAGAAGATGTTCCAGCTTCAGAAATAAAGATTTTTGTTGTCGTCGTTGTCATTGCAGCTCCTGTGACTCACAAAGCACAGCGAGCTTTTGGAAGGAGAGGAAGAATGGGAAAAATAGGAGGGGGGGAGAGAAAAAGAGAGAATTGGAGAGAGAGAGAGAGAGAGAAAACGTGAGCCAGAGATTGTGGCAGGCTTTACAAATTGGCACAGTCTTATCAACAGCATTTCATGGTTTTCTGGAACTCTTTCAAAGGGAACTTGCCTTTGTGTGCACTGGCTTAAGCTTTACTAATATTTAAAGCTATATTTAAAAGTTTATGAAAATTACTTCTGAGTTCCTCTGTCTCTTAAAATCGCCGAGGCCAATGCTTGCTTTTTACTGTTATCCCTCCCTTCCCCTCCCCCAAATTTTCTGTTTTTCCTGTCCTCTTCGTCCTTCCCTGGCAGACTCCTGCCTTCCTCTCCTCCTTTGCTGTCTTTACCCTTCTCTCCCCATTTGTGGAGTGGATGGAAGTGGTTTTATTTGGTGGTTTTGTCTGTGATGGGTGAGGTCCACCATTCAGTTTGCAGCAGTGCCCCTCTCCATCCCCTTTATTTTCCATTTTATAAATCAGTAAGCAAATGTAACTCTCTTCGCTTCCTCCTTGGTTAGCTGGCCTTTCCCCTTGCTTCTTCCTCTCAAGAGTTAGCCCTGGGTCAGCATAATGAAACCTCTGATGACCTGGGATGGATCTTCATCCCTGCATAGATGTTGAAGAAGCTCAGGTGTTTCTTGCAGCAGACAGACATACATCATTTTTAATAAGACTGAAACACAGAGAATTGGTGCAAACTCCACGTTGTGTCCAGATTTGCCTATTCCTAGTGTTATTTATGTGCAGGTGAGTGCTCAGGTGTGTACCCGCAGAGCTCCAGTGTTGTCTGAAGGAGGAAAGCCTGACCGGGTTTGATGTCTTGGGATGGAGTTATGCTCTTGTTCATGAGGTCTGGATGGAAAGGAGGGTGGCCCAGCCCAGACCACCGGTGGACACAGCTCTCCCAAAGCACAGTATTGGCTTATCAGGCAGGATCTACCTGACCACCTTTTGTGACCAAAACGTCGGAGTTAATCACCCTTTCCAGGGTGTCATGCCGACATAGATGTCATGTCTGCGGGCAAATTGCACCTTGGAAATGCCTGTTTCTCACCTGTATTATTGATGGAGTTGGCAGTGGCTGTCTCAGAGATGTGGCTACCTGAATTAGAAAGGTCTACATAAAGGTAAGATGGATCCTTTCTGGGAAATTGCCTTAAAGGGAACTTAAGGTTCATATTTCTCTGCTGACACATTTTAAAAGAACTTAAGAGTATTCTCACGTTAGAATTTTGCTTGTGTCATAACAGAATCATATTAATTAATGCATTTTTAAACACAGTGACCATATTACATCAAGTCAGAAGTCCCAGCTGGCCCAGTGTCCTGTTTCTAATAGCTGTCAGGAGTAGGGTTGAAGAGAAGAATAAGAAAACAGACATAAAGAGAAATATATCAGTGCCTTCATCAATCAGCAATTTAGAGGTTTCCAGAGGCTTCATTTACACTAGTTTAATATACCCAATATAACTATCCTTAGAATTTTTTAAATTTTTTTATTTTTTAAGCTTGCTAATACTGTGGGCATATCCAGTGATAACGTCCTGCTCTCCTGGTTCAGACCAGGCTGATGAAGCTGTGGGTGATTCTTTCCTTTCACTGCCTCCTAGAAAGTGTCTTGGGTTATTTGACGGAGCTGTGCAGGCTTCAAACAGGAAGATCTTGCACAAATTTGCTAGGACTTCAAAGAGCTAGGCAAATTCACCCTAAGCGAGGAAGTGACCCCTTACTTTACCTTACTCTGTGGCATTAAAAGCAACAGCTTTGGTGTAGGAGAGTATCAGGCAACTTTCTCATCCCTCAAAGCTTTAAGAGGAAAAGTGCATAAGGATGAAACACACGTAAAAGCATTAAATGACTTCTGTATCCCATGCTGTATCAGTTATAAGCAAATCATTTATGTGAGTGAACCCTAGATCCTTTAGATTTCCTTTGAAGAAATCCTGTCCTCTGGCAGCTGGAGTCACAGCAGTGGGAGAGACAGAGGTAGTGGCTGGGAGACATGGCTGTCTACCAGAGATAGCATCAACGTTCCTGCAAGGGACAAAGTTGGTGTTAGAGGGAGATTATAAATCCCCTTAGATTTTAGCATTGCTTTTTTGGAGAGAGAAGAAAACTAGATTAAAAAAAAAGTGATATATATATACATGCGTATGTATATCTATGTAGTCTATGTACTTATGGTAGCACCATGTTATAGGGTAGAAGGTATATTACACTTTAATGTGTTAGTGCAGGATCCACAGACTGCATCTGACCATCTCCTCTTACAAGGCAGGAAATTTAAGTGATTTGCCAGGGGCCAGAGAATAAATCAGTGTCACAGATAGGATGAGAACAGGCTCCAGTTTGGGTGTGATTCCCAACAGAACAGGCAATACTATGATGAAGCACGGGCTAAGCAAAGGGTAGTGGTGGCTTTATCAGTTCAATGATGTCCTTCACTTTGCTGAAAAGGATCTGGCACTGGGAAGCTTTTCTGCCTTTTCTTCTCTTTCCTCGCCAGAAGAAGCAGCAGTCAAAGCTCCTTTTTTAATTTTTTCCTGGCATTTTTTTCTAGAAGTCAGATATTTCAGCAGTATCAGGAAATTTAAACCCTCAAGAGGGCTCAGTCCCCCTTTTACACACACTGCAATGGTGAGAAACACTAGACCGATGCTATTGCAGTAGTTCCAACTTTATGCAATAGAAAACAACCTTACCTATTAGAAAGCAATAATCATGCACACCAAATAATTAGTGTCATTAATTATTAGCACTGTGGCATAACCTGTAGGGCCCAATTAAGATCAGAACCTTATCATACTAGGCCGGTGAAACATATATTAACATGCAGCTTTGACTTTGAAGGTTTTGCATTCTTAATGGACAAAATTAAGAATGGGAAAAGAAAAAGGGAACTTATTCTTCCTCTTTCACAGGTGGAGTGCTGGGACCTGTACATGTTGAATTGCCTGAGGTTACATAGGCTGTGTCAAAGACGGGAACTGAACCTGTGCTCTTTAGTGCTGATTAAGAGGAGCTCGGTGGTGGAGGGTATAACTACGGAGAGGCGTTAATATAGCAGGGAAACTAATAAAAAGAAGAAAGAGCTTGGGAAGGACGGCGGGAGGGAGAGGGATGTGTGTGACTGCCTCTCTTACAGTCAGGCTCTTGGGTGACTAATAACAACTGGTCTGAACTGTAGTGCTCCAGGCGATGGCATATTTCATCCCAAGCCACTTAAGAGCCAGTTAGTGTTAGAAAACTCTGAGCCTATAATCTAATGCCCAAATAGCAACGTTTACCATTAAGTCACTCAGAGGGGAACATGTATGTATATATGTGTATATTTAAAAATATATACATATATAGTGTTTTACTTGTTTAACCTACATATATATGTATATATAATGACATATGCTCACACACACACCCTGCCCTGACTTAAAATATATGACTAAGTTAGGAGTGGGTCTACCACTGTAGACTGGAAATAAATCTGACTTAGAAATTATCATTGATTATTGTTACCCACCAAAAAATAAAGGTTTCATATAAATTCATGTTTTGAGAAGATATACTCAGCAAGGACAACTTAAAGAAAAGCACTCTGGTAGTGGCAGAATGCCCCATATTATCACTCATGGAATAAAGTAATGTTCTTTTAAAAGAAAATCACTTTTTTTTTTTGTAATGAAATACATTTCTACTTAACCCTTTAAAAAAGATATGAGGTCAATATTGAATTTGAAACATTTCAAAACTATCAAATGTTAGAATTTAATGTGAAAAATAAAGAGTTTGTCCTGGGAAGAGCTTGTTCTTTCTGTAATTTTAATGCAGTTACTTGAGCAAAGACATTCTGTTAGAGCCTATAGAGATATAATGAACTTCCCCCTGCCTAAACTCTCGTTTAAAGCATGGGAAGGATCTATGGGATGTGGATAAAGTCAGGAAAACCTGGTCAGAGCCTCTGGGAGGAAACCTTCATTTGTCAGTGCTGCCAACTGCATTGGATGAGGTGGGATGCACTAGGAAGCTGTCACTTATTGCAAGTTCTTCATTTTGGAGGGAGTCTGGAGATCCTGAGCATCCACCTTTCCCTCTAATGACTCTGCTTTGTCCTTAGAAAATGCTCTGGAAAATGGTTGCTCCTTGTCACAGAGTTGGTACCCCAAATCAGTGTCTAGTTTTGACATTATCTCATCTATACTGCAGTCTCTCCATGGATGAAAATGAGGCTACCAAAACCATCTCAACACAGAGGTGTTACAGAGAGAAAGGAATAAATGTTGGCTGGGCCTCCAGGCATTAAAGCAATGGGCACTGAGTTAAAACATTCTGTCTTGGGGTAAAACTGTGATAATATGCAAAAGGAAAAAAAAAAAGTCTTGAGGGACATGCATTGCACAGAGAAGAAAAAATAAAATCCAGAAGAGCTTTTCACTATGGGAGCTCTGTCCAGCCTATGCACTGATTAAGGCAAGGGCTTTATGAAAAGAGAAATAAGTGAGCCTGTATTTGCATTTCTTTTGCAGAGTGGATGTGTGCAGAATAGCAGCTTTAATCCTGGAACTTCCAAAGTTTTGAATGCTTGACTTGGAGATCTGAGTTAGAGTTGTTTGATGTACTTTTTGCATCTCTTTACACAGACACATTAGATAGGCAACACATATTTACATACTGGATTTATGAAGTTGTAGTTAGACGTTTTTCTAAATTACTGTGAAACTAACACTTTTCATATCCCGTTCAGTCTCTCTGGGACTACGAATCAAGCATCCTGATTTGTACTTTAACTGAAGTAGTTGCAGGTTTGACTTTATTTCTCTCTCTCCTTCTTTTTTTTTTCTTTTCGTTTCTACATTGCATCTTTCCCATTTTCATAATTTCCTTTTTTCCTTTTTATTTTTTTTTCCTCCGAGCTGCCATTTAAATGACCTTTCTCATTCACCCTTAAAATTCCACCCGACCGAAAACTCGTCCTGCCTCCAGGCCTGTAACTGTGGCCTCTGTATCCCCCAGACAATGGGACAAGGAAAGAGGAAAAAAAAAAAAAAAAAAAAGAAAGAAAGTAGGAAAGAAAAAGAAGGGGACATTCCTGCAGGTCCTCGGTGTGTGGATAACAAACAAGGGCCCGAGAGGCGGGCACCGTAAATCAGAGCTCACTCCATTAGCTTGTTAAGCACCTTGGAGTGCATTAGGAGCTGGCAGCCACAATGGAGGTGTCCCGGCCATTTGATATTCATGAGATGAGGAAGGTTTAAGGAGAGAAAAGCAAGGGGGAGGCCCAATGTGGGCTTTCTAATGTAAACACCATTATCATTTGAAAATCAATTAGCTCCTTGCACTGAGGGAATGGCGGAGACTTAAGGCCCTTTCTGAACTGCTATTGTGAGCCTGGGTTATTTACTTTAATTAAGAGGAGACAGAGTGGATTATTGTCTCAAAGTAAGGAGTTGGGAAGAGTCAGAAAATTACACTCTACCTCACTGCACAACAAAGCCCGAGTAAGAGACAGGCTCCAAAGCAAGCAAAGTCGAAAAGAAATTAGCCTTTAATCTGGATTCGTCCTACATAAGGAGCAATCAAAAGGAAGCAAGGTTCAGAGCATTCTTGCTAAGCACTGGGCATGATATTGCAGGAGCTGTCACTGCCAGCTATTGAAATTTCCAGCATTGGGACACTAAAGGATTTTTGCCCCTGGAAGGGCTAAAGTTCGAGCGGCAAGATTTATTTTGGCCTTAAACGTGGCATACTGACATGTTCTTCTGCCCCTTCCAGCACAACGATGGAGCAAAACATTCATTTAGAGAGAAATATATACATAATTGCCAAAGTAAAGGTGTCTTCTGGATGAAGATGCTTATATATTTTTCTGGCTCTTATTTAATTCAAGCAGCTTGGATTAAATAAAGAAAAAAAAAGTAGAAGAAGGAGGAAAAAAAAGAAAAGGAATTTGGCAAGTGACTAATCCACAATATTGTCTAATTTGGCATATGGAGAAACACCCCCCCAAGGTATCTAATACTGAGATGTTTCAGCTCTGCTTTGCATTGCCCACTCTTACTCTGCATACTCTAAATATGTATTAAGTCAGTCGAGCATGGCAGCTGCTGAAGGAGCTGCCACAGCTTACTGGGTAAATAATGATCATTTTATAAAGCACCTAAATGCGTATCTACCCCAAAGACCATGGCGGTGGCTTATGGGAATACTGATTTGCATTTTTAAAATTTGCTTGGATGTGTTTGCAATTGCTCTCGCTCACGTTGATTGCTGCATGCTCTAATTTTAAGTCTAGGGCCCAATTCTTCTTCCAGCTGAGAATGGATGGATTGGGAGGGCCATCAGTGAGATAGGTAAGGTCAAACAGAGCCTTCTCCGTGAGTTTCCCAGGGAATAACCCATGGCACTGAGATCCCGTGGTGATCTCGCAGTGGGAATAGCTTTAAAAATAAGTCTTCAGCAATGGCAAAGCACAGTCCTTGTGGGCTCTACCTAGGAGACAGGCCAAAGATAAGCTGCTGTCAAAGGGACAGCAGAGGCAAGAGATACTGCTGCTTTGGAGAACATCTTTATACCCAGATGTTGGCTTTGGGGTCAATATACACCTCCTTTTGGCTTCTGGAGGAAATAACAGCTTTTTTTTCTGGCCTCTTGACACACATCCCTGCCCATCTCCTCTTGCCCCTTCTGAGGACAGGGCCCATCCTTCCCTGTGTTTTGACACCAGGGGTATCGTGGTTTGCACCTAACCCAGAAATACAAGACACTGGAACCAGATGGATGAAAAAAAGAAATTTTCAGAAGGTTCTATGGAAAAAAATACTTTTTCCTTTAGGCAGCGCAAAGAAAATATTTATATTTGTATAGCTGGGGTCAGAGATCTCTTGGGCTTTCAGAGGTCCTTCACTCCAGACCAGGCACTGTCTCTCTTTGGCAGCCAGATTTCTTCATCCTCCTCTGATCCTTCAGTTTAACTAGATCTTTTTTTTTTTTTTCTATGACAGCCACTTAATTTTTTTCTTTTCCTGCCCAGTGGGAAGAAAATTGGCTTTATGCTTTATTACACAGCTAAACAAGGCACAGATCCTTCTACACTTGCTGAGTCCACGTAACCAGATGTCACCGGCAGCGTGCACAGAGGTGCAGACATGCAGGTGACGACCAGAGCTCAGGCGAGAAACAAGAAGTTCAGAGGAGCGAGCTTTGCCAAGGGCGAGTCAGGCTTGCAACTCTTAGAGTTGGAACTGGAACCAGTGAGGAACAAAAGACATCTGCCTTCCTTAAATTTAGTTTCCCTGCAAGAAGCCGGTGTCACGCTCATGGCATCACATCTTGGAGGACCTGGGAGGTGTAACATAAGACAGATGTTCAGCTGTTGTGCTCTCCTGCTCTGGCAGGGTATAGCTTTTAATACTTAGCCACAATAGGCTCAGATAATGCTTTAATTCCAGCCTCAGCTCTGTACTCGATGGATTAAAGTGAGTTCTTTATGTATATATTGTCTGGTTATTGTAATAATATTTTGTGATTTTGAATATACTTAATTGTATTAGGAATGGTGCACTGGAGCCCTTTTCATCATTATTAATATGAAAATAAATAGTTTTTTTTTTTTTTTCTTTCAGAAATAAATCAAATCCTCAGCAGGAAGATAGGGTCAGCAGACCCACAGAGCAGAGCTGCTGGCTAGGGGTAGTATGTGTGTGCATGTATAGATGACTACACATATCTGTACCACCTCTATTTGCATTCCTACAGCTGTTCATTATTTGTGTCTATTACATAGCGGAGAGAGTGCAAATGTATGCAATTCAGACACAATAATGCAGGGATATGAAAGGACCAATCCATCAGTTCAAGTGTGTTTGGGTTTAAGGAGAAGGGGACGCACTGATAAATTCACTGATTTATTCTTGCTAACTCTTGCTGTATTCCGAGGCAGGGCCTCAGCCACGGGAGCTGCTGGGGCTGACAGTGATTTATATCAGCTGCGAGATCAGGCCTGGAGCTTTTAAGTATATGTCAAGCACCTCCAGCACTCTATGAATCTTTTTGGATGGAGTTTTCCAAATCAAAATCTGAAGGAAAGGGAAATCCATCAAGGAGGAGAGAACACGCTTGATTATCCTGTGTTTAAGGATTCCTATCATGTTTATTGAGATCTCATTCAAGCTTTGACCATCCAGCTGCTCAGAGGCCCCGTCTGCAGCCTTGGATAATAACCATGGCCTCATTCCAGAAGAACCCCAAAATCCTGAAACACTGTTTGGGTTTAAGTGAGTTCAGTAAAGACATGACAGGAGGGGTGACCAACTGCTTGCTCTTACTGTCATGGTCTGATTTTAGGGAGTTCATTCAGTCTTTTACAACTGCGTGAAGTAATATTTTTTTCATGCTCTAGTGCTGTTACATGGCAGAATGCAGGAGGGTGTCACAGAAGAGCCAGAATAACTTGACTGCAGCCTTCTGGGGTTGTGTCAATGTCTCTTTCAAAGAGGGTGGGACACAAGTCTAGGACCTGGGATACCAGCACTGCATTCCTGGATGTGAGGGAGACCTGAGGTAATTGCCTTCTTGCCTGTGTTTCTCAGTCTATCTTTTGTGACGTTAATTGTAATCTGGAGGAAGAACTTTGCTGTGGGGGTGCGCAAGCCCTGGCCCAGGCTGCCCAGAGAGGCTGTGGAGTCTCCTTCTCTGGAGATCTTCCAAAGCCGCCTGGATGCCACCCTGTGCCCCGTGCTCTGGGTGTCCCTGCTGGAGCAGGGGGTTGGACTGGGTGATCTCTAGGGGTTCCTTTCAACCTCAATCATTCTGGGATTCTGTGAATCTCATGGTAGCGGAGGGTACAGGCTCTTTCAGGACCCATAAAGGCAGTTTGCCCTATTTGCTGGGATAAGCAGGTAAAAGTAATGGGAATGAGCCCTGGGGGAAAGCAGGGATTGAAGGAGGAGGGGGAGATGGGCTACTTTCCAAATCAGTGTTTTAAAAGGTTTTCAGCTCAGGGAGGCAAAGGAGGGCTCAGACAGGAGCTATTCAGCATATGAAGGAACTGTTTCCCTCAGGGGTCCATCTGCCTAATTTGCAGGAGGGTAAAATTGTTTTGGAAAATAAGACTAATTTTGGAGCATAAGACCAAATTGCCCTGGCTAGCAGAAAGGTGGTTGGCAGGAGGCATTGCCAGCCTACAGCCTGCCCTGTCTATCCACAGCAGCCACTATCATGGGTGCTGCATGTCCACCAAGGACAGTTTTTATTATTGTAATAACGTAATAAGAATCAAGAATCCCTATTTCATTATGAGATTTTTTTTCCTAATTGAGTTGATTATCAAGGCAACCTGCTAAATTTAAACCAAGGGGTAAAGTCAGTGCAATTGCATCAGCAAACTGCTTGTCTCCTCCTGCCCGGCCAGTGATGGATCAGTCTGATTCCACTCCATGAGATCTATAAGGACAGAACTCTTATTTTTCAGTTGTCTTGGTTTCTATAACGTTTTGTACCCTCTTTTCAAACAGGATGTAAGGAAGAAAATATAGCTACTTGTGGAATAGACCCTACTCCATAAGTGTCCTCCAGGACGTCCTGGAAGCAGAAAACTGCTGTTACTGCCTGTGGTCACAGTTTCTGCTGCTCAGAAGCAGTGTCTGGCCATTTGCTCTGATTCAGGGTCTCCTCTCTATGTTTCTCAAAAGCCTGTTTTGTCCTCACACCCCTTTTCAGAGTAGGACTGCACCTGAGGAGGGAGGAGTGGGGCTGTGGGGCCCAGCATCTCCCCTGGCAGCAGCTGAAGAAAGTGCTGTCACACCAGGGATGCACTTGCACTCTTTCTCTTTGATGCAAATGTTCACAGGACGATGTTGCAAGGATGGGCTCTGCTCAGAGTGTGAATGACAAGGAAGGGCTCCGGGGTTAAAGGAACAAGCTGGTGGTTGTGCTGATAAAGACACTGACAGGTCCTCTTGCCCTTCAGTTCTTTGACGTTTGTTGGAGCAGTTCCAGAGGTGATTCTTACCCAGTCTGCAGCTCAGAAAAACTCACCCATGGACTAAGAAGCTTGAATATGTATGTCCATCTAGCAAAATTTTGCCAGTGGGAGAGGCTCCTAAATTGCCCCCCAGGCACCATTCCCTCTTCAGGTCACTGGATGAGCTCCCATAGACATTCCCTGTTGCAGCTCTCAAGACAAGACAAGCTAAAAAGGTCTCACACCATCACCTGAGTTGACAAAGTAGTGAAAGGAAATAACATCTTGCCACGGAGATGTATGAAGCTGCTCGGGGCAAGGGGTTGGCCGGAGGAAGACATATGATCAAGTGCGGTGTTAAGGCTGAATCTGGGTTCCACAGCAGTGTGGAGGAAAGAGAGAATTCTCTGCATGAATTCCTGAGAGGCTTATTGCTCCCTGGTGGGGAAGGCTGCAGGACATTCAAGTGAAAGGCTGGCCTCTCTGCAAAGACCTTGTGTCTTTCCCAGCTACTTTCCCAGAGCCAAAGGCAACAATTCCCACACTTGTTCCTCAGCTCTATGGATTGCAAGCAGCTGTAGACCTGGCAGACTTGGTCCTTACAGGATGATTCAGATTGCAAGGGATCTTGAGCAGGTCTCTATCCAAACTGTTGCTCAACATAGGGGCTTCTGCGAGCTCTGACCATGTTGCTCGGGGCTATTCCGAGACGGTTACATGTTTGTATTACATAGAGATTACTGCTCTCCTGTCCTGGCCCTTTATTCTTTGGGCTCCCTGATTCCTTAGGTGGCTGGGTCCAGAACTGGTTGGCTGTCAAACCCAGCAGCTTTTGTCCTTCTAGACCGCTGAGATGCAAGAGTGATGTGGTCCAATTAGGCTTGAAGAGACCCCACATTTCATGGTAGTTTTCTCGAGACATAATTTGTTTTGCCCTCTCTTCCTCCTCTTCCCCAGATAAGTCTTTCTCTTGTTTTCTTTCTGAATCTTCACATATAAACTGAAATAAAAACATATAAATAATCATCACAGAAATGTGTTTTCTGGTGGAGTGAAAAATTCGGGTATATGTAACTTGGTGACTGACATTTGCCTTTTCAAGATGTGGAGAAGATGGTCATGTGGGTTCTGAGTCAGATAATGACAGAAGAAAAAAGACAACTGGCTTCAGCACAAATTTCTTCTAAAATATGGAGGAAATTCACTTAAGCTGCAGAATTCCTTGCTGCAGGCTATTATGGATACTAAAATTTTCCTTGGATTCTGAATCTGGCGGAAGGGAGCCATGGAGGGAAGAACATCACAGAGGTCTTATACAATCCCTTGAAATACATAACCCTCAACCCACTGTGTCCATTCTGCTAGTTGGGTCTTTGAGGAATCTCTGTTGCTCCAAAATGACAATGAATGTGGTTCTTTGGCAAAAAATACCATGCTTGGATACACTATATCTTCTAATACGGCAATGATACTTTTTTTTACCCTGATAAACCTTGATGATTAACATTCTGTTGACCAACCATTGAATTTCGATCAGAAAATGCCCGTGTGTGATTGCAAAAAGTCAGAGTCAGAATGGATTCACACAGAAGCCTCTTTCATGCCATACCACAGATTCCCTCCCATCTCCTTTTTGGACTGACTACTTGTGCATTCCCTCCTCCCTTTTTTCCCTTCAGGGGAATCTTTAAATAAAACCTTTCCCAGACTTTCATTTGCCTCTAGAGCGCTACTGAAAATCAGCAGTTCAAACAGCAACTGGGTCGCTCTATACTTCTCACCCATGTGTAGGGTCTCACTGCACTCACACTGATCCATGGAAAAGAGGAAGGAAAAAAAAAGAGAAAAAAAATGCAGCACACACTGTATTGGGGAGTCTGGCTTGAGATGCACAGGATTAGCTCTGTTAGCAGTGTTATATGTAACCTTGACACGCAATCAGCAAAGTAAAATATTCATTATTGCCTGACTGTCAGCTGAAGACAATTTCAATTATTCTGGCATTTCAATGGATGAAGAAGCCCTTTAGGCTGGCTCATGAGATTAGACTTAAAGGCTCTGTAAATTAAGAAAGTTGCAATCAGTATATTATCTGGCAGGCAGCTGTGGAATATACTACAACAGGGAGGGGAAGGAAGAGAGAAAAAAAGAGACAAATTGTTATATTCAGGTTGTGGTTTTGATATATCAATTTACAGTTTTAACATATGCATTTGTGAAATAATTGTTTTGCATTTCTTAAATCACGTTTAACAACATCAGTGTGAAGTTTCCAACTCCTATAGCTTGAAAGGTCAGTTTTCCTTTTGCCTTGCACCTTGTTTTATAGATTAGTTTTGGTTAGAGGAGGAAGAAAAATAAGCATTGCCGGAAGAACAAATCTTTCTGAAAGTTATTCAAATATTATAATGTATGACTGTTGATCATAAAACTCCATTAGGAGCAATATTTGCAATGTCCCTCAGGTTAATTTTTATAATGTGATCTCTGCCTCTCTTGGTAAGATATGCACGGATGTGGTATTTATGACCATATTTGGCCTTCACTGCTCCTGTCTGACGTGTTAAGGAGAATAATTTATATCATCCCATCTTGCATTTCTAGAGCTTTTATCTCTGAGGTTCCCAAAGAGATTCCACATTCCAAATAGCAGTGCAGAACCTGTTTGCTTCCCTTAGTTATATGACTCCTCCTGGGCAGAAATGCTGAGTGAGAAGGATTGAAA
The DNA here is from genome assembly GCA_034781795.1 of Crypturellus tataupa. Taxonomy (NCBI): domain Eukaryota; kingdom Metazoa; phylum Chordata; class Aves; order Tinamiformes; family Tinamidae; genus Crypturellus; species Crypturellus tataupa. Next base: position 2,691,831 of record JAWLRI010000771.1, read on the forward strand.
AATGGATAAATTTGAGTCACTTTTAGCTAAGAATGAGTGTAGTATAGTAGTAGAGTGTCTTCATTTCTGTGGGGTGGGATTTTGAGTTATACTTTTGTCGCAGTCTACATAGAGAAGTTCACAGATCTGGAGTAGGTAGGATGCCGAGTTGTGACCTTGAGAAGTTGATGATAAACTGTGGTGAGGTTTTGTCAGCAAAGACTTCATCAAAGATTGTGAGTGGGAAGGCTGCTGCTACCCCAGCTAGCTGAACTGGGGATGCCCTTAGCACGGCAGTCACTACAGCCGCACTGTGCAGATATCCAAGAGTTTATTGCCCAAAGAGAGGGATTACATAGCTCTAAGTCTCTATTGATGCCCACCTGAGTGAAGAGGTGAGCAATTTCTCTGCAGAATGTATCTGCTTGTGCTTTGTGAAGGTTATTCCTAAGGAATTGTGGGCTTTTAGGTTTTTAGAGTACTTTTATGTTTACTTTTCCTTTCATACAGGAGAGAAAGGATGCATTGGAAAGAAGACCTCATCCTTTTTCTCTTAAAAGTATCTTGCTTCTACCCATTGCCTAGCCTCATGCCCTGCACAACATTCATCTAACATATTTAGATGTTTGCAGTATGAAGGGAAAACATCTTAAATTCCCACTGTAGTCACTAGGGAGAAAGAGGAACTCTAGGAACACAAGTCACTTTATCCTAGTGTAGATACTTCACTTCAGGCAGGAGAGTCATGATCTAGATGTGTTTCTCTCCAGTAACCAAAGGGAACACTCACTACTAGATTACAAACTCATGTTTGAAGTTAGGTGAGATAAATAGCACTTTTTTTTTCTTTCTTTGCCTGTAGAATGGTTAAAACTTGTATCCTTCAGTGTGACATTTGTATTTTGCCATGCACACCTAGAGCAGAAAACACAGCAACAGTAGATCTTACCTCGAAGTGCTAGTTTGATGTCAACGACAATAATTGTGATAGCAACAACAGTAATAGCTTTAGATCTGATTCAACAACTTATCAATTTTAAGCATTTTCATTATCTACTACTGTAGAAAAATTTCTGCTGTAAATGTAATTTTAATCTCATTTAATCTCATCGAATTCAGTGTAGATTCCATTCACATTAGTGGAGCTATTTTCAAATTGTGGCAGTATATATATGACTTTGAAATTTAGATCATGTGTTATCAAGAAAATCGTAATCTGCGGGGTCTTTTCTGCCAGGTTGTGACCTATTTCTGGATTAGTAAAATGATGTGAGTAATGCCTTGAAAGTTAGACTCTGCAAGTCGGAATACAAAAACCAGTATTTTTGAGCACAGCTACAGGTTTCCATAGTCCCTGTTCTGGAAGGCTTGAACTTGGATGTCTTTAGGAATTTGATTTTTGAGTGTTGAGTGCCCCCTTTCTGAAATCCACATTCTGATTAAAAAAAAAAACAAAAAAAAAGTCTTAAGTTGGGAGCATGCAAGCAGAGACCCCAACTAACTGTTTTCAAGAATCCTGAGCAAGGCTCACTTGACACACCTAGAAAATACAGTTGACACCTTTTATACTTTTATTATTATTTTTTTAAGTGAGCTTTTGACCTATATTTCAAAACCAAAAAGTTTTGGTAATTGAGAAGCAGCATTTTCTACTCATGAACCTTTTGAAATATTCAACATTCTCTCTGTTGTTTCTTTCCTTTTTTATTTTTTTTTATGAGCTTGGCTAGAAAAGCTGTAAACAGATCCTTAAAAAAAATAAAAAATGCGCAGCAGCAATTTACCCCACAGTTATGCATCTTTCTGCTTTGGAGAACGTTTAGCTAAAATTAGATGACAGCTCTATACCCTTAGAAACAGTGTTGTGTTTTTCCTCCATTTCTGATCTACATAATTCAAAACAAGGAAATGGTAGCAGGTAAAACTGCAGGGTAAAACCTTTGGCTGCTGGAAATATTTGCATTTATTAGTCTAACAACTGTAAAGCAGATATGCACATCTTTAGACTTCCTCATTCTTGCCTTATTAAAAAAAAAAAAAAAAGATCTTTGAAATTCAAAAGCTTCCATGTAAATGTAGAGGTTTTTTTTTTTTTTCCTGATGTAGATGATTGTACTTGGGTGGCTTAAAAAACCCAGAACCTGGAACCAAATATCTCACTGTATCACTATTGCATAAAAAAAATAAAGAGGAGGAAAAAAAGAGAAAAACAGACCTGATTTATTTCTGAAATTTGGCAATGGCTTCCTGAAATAAAGTTCACCTCTATCTCCCTCATATACCTGACTGAAATTTTCCATGGCACACAAGCTAGATAGACTGCACTGGCTTATTGCGGTGCATTTGCTCACAGATAGGCAAGTGTGCCATGTGCTTCCACAAATTTCTAGGCCTTATCCCGTCTCTGGGACTTGGTATCCCTTGCTGTGTCTCCTGACCAACTCCCCATGACAATGGAGGAGCAGGAGGATCTCCTGCAAAGGGATGGACTATCTTGGCCAACCCAACGGGGTGCTGCTTCTCAAAGGCAATTTCCCTGGCTGCAGGGTTGCTTCTGATAATTCCTTCCTTTGGGAGATAGGCTATTGTAAGGAGAATTTCTCATTAAATCCTGAGCTAGTTTGATGCCTTCTCCAGGAAAGGGTGTTTAGAATCTTACGGGTTCATACGGCCAAGTGTGAGAAGATATCCTGCTGTTGGCACCGACCCTGTTTCCAGACAGGGAGATCAGACACATGGACAGGTCGATGATGAAAAACAAGTTGCCCGTGGTGAGCTGTTGAAGAGGATGCTCAGAGCTGTGGACAATGCCAGGTCACTTTAGTTCCCTAGCCCTTAGCGCAAAAAAGAGGACTGCGTTTTATGTTGCTGTTTCTCCATGTCACATGCATCTATATAACGTGCACGATCATCCTTAAACCACAGTTACAAATGTGCTATCAGTAACACCAACTAATAAAGTGTCCCTAGTGGCTTTTTTCGAGAAGGTATCAATCGATAACACAGAATGGAACAAAACAAAACACAACACAAAAGAGCCCTTCCTCTCCTATTTACAGAGCAAAATGACTCACCAGGGACAGTTTCTTGTCTTTCCACAATGCAAGGGTAATGCCCTTCATGGCAAACACTGGAGTTTGAGCCCAGACTTTTATAGACTTTGTGTTAATATATTTTCTCATGGGAAAGATTAGACTAGTCCAGACAAGCATCTGTGATTTTTAAGTGGACTGAAGCAAGGCTGGGCAATTTCAAAAGGACACCCAAACAGAGTTTTAATGCTTCACAGGATAACACAAAGTGACAGTTTTCAAAAGACTTGTTAATTTTTTTTCTTATTTTGAAGACAAAAGGGACCTATTCCAGAACTTGACAATAGATGGATGGCTAACTTCACTAATCCAACTTAGGGTTGCTTTTTCCCTGCTTTCTTTTACTTGGGTTGGTTTCACTGAACCAGTTAAATTGCAAGTGCTTACTTCAATATGGCTAATGCTCTAAACCAATGTTTGAATTTTATACTAATTAGGGCCAATCCACTGACATTTTTTTTTCTATAGTGTGAAGACTAGTGCCTGCAGTAACTCAGTGAAATTTAACATAAAAGCAAGATAAAACAATTAAAGTGGAAGAATATTTGATTAAGTAGCTCATTGATTTATAGTGAAGTAAATTGAAATTGAAAGGATGGAGAACTTTTTTTTTAATGACAGCCATATTTTATGTTCATTATCAGAGTCTCTGGGCTCTTCACGCTTTTGTGATTAAAAATACCAGTTTAGGGATAGTAATTCTGGAATTTATTACTCTTGTCTTCTTTTTGAAGGATTTTTTTTCCCTTGTTCTTTTTTTTGCTTCCTCTGGTAAAGTATTATGGCCCCATTGAAAAGTCATATAGAGTAAATATGTTGTGAACTGAGCCGCAGCTGTTTGACATCATTTAAACAGCATTAATCTTGACAGTTACACGGGGCGAGAAAACAAACGCCTGCCGTTCTGTTGTGGTGACAGAGATTAAACCTCTCTTCGGGGAGGTTTCAGGGTGGAGGTAGGAGCTCATGGCCTGGGGGATGTCTCGGGCATCTGAGGCATCACCGAAGAGCGCTGATGCCTGGGAAAACTCACCACACGGAGGAGAAAAGAAGGGACCAAGGTCACTCGGGAGGTCACTACTGGAGTAAGGAGTCCCCTAAACTACTCAAGAGCCAGGCTCTATCTCTGCATCCTACCACCTTGGCTCTGTGTCTATCCAAATCACATTTCCTCCCCAAACTGGAGACCTGCCTCTCAACCTCTTTGTAAGGATTTTCTTTCATCCTCTCTCAATTCCCTGCTTCTTCGCAGCTAAGCAGCCTGACACAAGCTACCCCTGCTATGGGGAACTCCCTGCTCCTTTTTGGGGTATATTTATCCACCCATGACACCAGAGAAGGGGGATAATTTTCCAGCCTTTTTCTAGTTTTCTATGCTCTCAATTCAGAGAGAGGAAAAAAAAAAAAGCAAACCTCCAGCACAAAGTTGGAATGAGATGGTGCCTTGATGACTGCAGATGCTAGGAGACTCCAAAAAGACACATGCATCCAGAAGAGTGTCCTACTGGTGGCACTGGCAAGGTGAAGCCAGGGAGAAAGAAGCCTAGGCAATAACCTTCCTGATTGATGAGCGTGAGCCTGAAAGGGTTTTGTTGCTGGTGGTTGTTTAAAGAGCGATTGCCCTTTCCAGGAGAGGAGGTGGCAGGAGAGGGAACCCAAGGAAAGCGAGATGGCTCAGGCAGCAAAGGCCGCCCGTGAAAGCGGCTCCCTTTTCTTCTCGGCGTTCCTTTGGCTGCCAAGCGTCCTCGCTGCGGAGCTGGGAGGCTCTGGGGCCATCTGTTCGGCCTTTCAGAGACCTGCTTTTCAATAGCGGGGCGCTGCTTTGTGGCATTTTCTTCCCAGAGTTACCTTTTCCAGAGACATCTGCTTGAAGGTCAACTCAAACAACAGTGGAGCCTCTCAAAAGACGGGCTATCCCGTGCCAGGAGTGGGGAGGGAACAAGGGAGACACATTTCTCCCTCTTTCGTCTACACCTCACCAATTCCTTCCTTTCTTTCCTTGTGGCATCTTTTGAAGCGGCGGCATTCAGAGGGATGCTAATGTCCCCCTTGCTTTCAGTATTGCTTACCACCAGGGGTTCGGAAATCACAAAACCAAACTCTTCAAAATTACAAGGTTGGGCTAAAAAGCACGAGACTGCTGTAAAAATTCAATTTCAGGGATCTTCCTCTTTGCCTTCTGTCTTCAGCTCACCTTCGGCTTGTTCCAGGATTTATCTGACGTGAAAGAAGGTTAAAGAAGGGATCTTATTTATCTATTTATTTAGTAAAGAGTGAGACACTCCCATGATTCCGCTAAACATAGAGGAAACCTCAGAAGCTGCTCACAATTAGACACTCTCCTTCATGTGGTTTAAATCAGGGGATAGGGATCGTGCTTTCTATCGCAAAATCTGATCCCCTGGAATCAACATGTATGTAAGGATCTCTTTGGGCATCAGGATTGCCTGATCTTTATGCCTGTGTATCTTTAACCTTATCTTGGAAAACCATGATAGTGACAGAGCTGCTCGGGGAAGGGACGGCAGTAAAATTGCTGCTTTCTGTAGGGCTCTTAGCAGCCCATGGATGCAAAGAAGGGAGGAAAAAAATAACAGAGGGGACTTTTTCAGGTCCTTAGAGCAATCCCCCTTTTTTCTTCTTATTAATGTGGTTGAAAAATAGCATACAGGCATATCGTGTTAATCATATACCCATGTGCGCATGAGAGCATGTATGCACACAGGCAGGCACACACAGAAAAATGCACACAAATCCTCAACACATATATCTGTGCAGTTAAAATTTATGCTGTTTTACTACACAACACTGTACAGAAACACACACAGAACAGTTCAGCCATACTAGTGTGTCTTTGGTTTAGGACAAACAGTAGATGATAGTATTGAAACCTTGCTATGCCAGGGGAATTCTAATACCCTTCTGCAGTCATGGCTGGGAGAAGATTATTGAGCTGGTAACAAGTTTCCAGCCCTCGACTCCCCAGCCAAGGCGTAGGGGGATCTGGAAGCTGGGGAGGGATTATTGCTACCCAGTTGAGGGAAAGGGATATGTGGAGGCGGGTTTTCAGCATGGCCTTGAAGTATTTAATCCTGTGCAAGCAGCTGGAGAGCGGTGGTGGTTATCACTGGCAGGGCTTTACCTGGGGGGCTTGCGGCACTGATTGAACCTCAGCGAGGAGAGGGGCCGTGGAGGCTTTGGGGGATGGAGCGGGAGACGCTGGAGCTCAGGGCTGAGGCAGGAATAAGAAGGCCCACGGCAGGATGCAGCCACAGGAAACATGAGTTTTATGACCTGATTTTAAATGTGTCTTCAGTGGCTGGAGGGCCCGACTATCCATTACGATGGGCACGCTCTGAGCCCATTTCTGAGGTCAGGCCCATCTGTATTGTCCCTGCAAACTCAGATTTGTCTAGATGTGCAGGGGTCTTCATGGAGTGGAGGATGAGGCAGTGGTGGTGAAGAAATGCTCAGGTGAGGACTCCAGCAAGGCAGGGACTGCAGCAGCCCACCAACTCCCACCTTGAGATCAGCTCTTCCTAACAACAACGCAATTGCTCTAAGCCATGGCTGGTTCTACAGCCCTGCAGACCAAAGAACACAAGGCACAGAGTCTTTAAAGCCTCACTTGACTTTGCTGATCTCATGATCACTAAGGTTTTGCTCAATTCATCACCCAGCTAACTGGGCAGCTACCTGCAGGGCTGGGACATGGTGGTATGTCCTAGCAAGAACCCCAAACTAAAGCCAGCTGTGGGTAGTGACTAGGCATCCTGTCTCGAGGTAGGATTTTCTTCACAGTCCAAAGCAACGGAGTACAAGAATGTGTGTGATCAGGAGGTCACAGAGGAAGTGGAACTAGTGTGTTTCAAGAAAAGGGGCTGGTTCCTGAATCTATTGGTGACATTTTGTCCCAAGAGACACTATCTACCTGAAAAGAAATTAAATATAACAGTTATAATCCTCACTTTCTGCACAGATGCTCTTCAGATAACTGTACTTGCTACTAGTTTCATTGCTCTGCTCCAGAATGGGTATGGCCACACTTTGCTTTTCTTTCTGTGAAGATATGGAAAAAACAGAAGAAAAATCTTACATCAGAATGGTTTATTTCACTGTTGACCTGGTACCATAGAAGAGAAGCCTGCCGCTGAAATTCTCATTGTTTTAATTGCTGAGATTTCTGTTTTTCAACCTGTTCTCTTTGGAAACTTCCTTGTGCTTCACATTCAGAGGAATATGACATTTGCCAATGCAAATCCTGTTTGTGTACACAAGTCATAGTGGACTTTTTTTTTTCTTTTCTTTTCAATAGAACTGTTACCCCTGAGCTGTCTGTGGCTCAAATGCTGAGTGATCCCTTACTAATTTCCTCCTGACTCTTCCCTAGGGGGTGGTGACCATTCTATTTTACTAAGACCTGCTGTAAACCACTGCTGCATGGTGTGTCCCAGCCACATCTGCACTAGCGCAGAAGGCAAGTTTTTGGACACCTTCAGAGGAATTTCATTCTTGAAGGTTCCAGTGACTAAACCACTGCTTACTTTGGATGATGCAAGAAAAGTTATATTTCTGTAGATGCGGTAATTCTGTAGATGTTGTGAACTCAATCACTCTTTGGGCATAAATCTGAGACCTCCTAGGACCATTAACATCCTTAGTTTCTGCCCATCTTTTCAGGAGGCAGTGAAGGTGCAAGCAAAGAAACATGCAAGCCTTCAAGGGCTATGAAAGTCTTCTCACTATATTTAGATGACTATAAGAACCAGAAAAGCTAATCAAAACCCTTTCTATTGTGCTTCCTTTCTCTCTCTCAAACACTCCATGGGTCTACGCTGAAGACCATGATATTTCCTCCTGCAAATAATATTGACCCTTTGCAAGCACTATTGTAACCTGCCTTGTACTTTCCCACATTTTGGTGACTTCAGGCTCCCTAGGGTCTCAGGCAGCTGCATGATACGCTGCTGAATTAGCAGGTCCTCATAGTTCAGACTTCATAGCCTGGCACTAGAATTTATTTTGGCACCTCTTGCAGGCTGTGACTCAAAATGATGGGGAAAACTCCTATTCAGAGTTTGCAGTCATGGACAGAAACACGAGTGTCTTTGTGGCTTTGCCTAAAGTGCCACACACTGGAGTGTAGAATAAAAGCTAATAGATGGAGGATATAGCCTTTTTCTGTGCATCACCTGGCTCCCACTCCTCTCCTTTTAACTACATTTCCTGATGACATTTCACCCTAACATAGTGCACACCCTGCTACACCCTATATCCTCACTTTCCTTCCAAAGATACGTTTTGGGAAGTGAATACTCTACAAGTTAGATTAGGCTCATTAGAAATCCTATACATTGTGTTAGCATCACACAGTAGTATTTCAAAAACAAGCAAGAAAATCACATGTGAATCTTTTTTTGTTACCCTCTGACCTACAAAAGATACATGCAGACCTGAGCTGTGTTGCCCTTTGACCGCACAAGTCTCACTGAGTAGCTTAAAACAGTCTGAGCCTAAGGACTGCCCCATTTTGCAAGAGAAACCCTTGTAAAAGAGAGAAGGAAGATCTCAGCTTGTGATATCATGGGGTAATTAGTCACCAGAGGAAAGTCTCTGCTTCTCAAATACTCCTGGGTCTTAGATCAGGAGCTGGCTGCATGCTTCTAGCTGGATATTCCTTCTCGTGGATGAGCCCCTAAAGGGTAAATTAATTTTCCTGGCTAAGACACGGTGGGAGGAGAAAGCAGGAAGAGGGTCTAAAGGATGATTCCCTCTGGAAGTACATGACTGCCAAAATAATCCTACGGGGACTAATGTGATCAGGGCCAAGCTAGAGTCATTCTCAGTCAGGAAGTCCAACCCAGGCCAGTGGGCAAAGCCAGATGGGGTGAGGGAGTCGTAACCACTCCACGGTGGTCGCTTCGAGCGTCCGTCCAGAAAGGATACGGCTTGTAATGTCCTCTGATTTTTAGCTCTGTTTTTCATTGGTGTTAGCAACTGATGAGAGTTAGCTGAGTTTTGAAATGTCCTATCAAGGAACATTACAAATAATATTTAACATCTATAGGAATCTTCTGGGCTGCATTTGCTCACAGCAGGGGAGAATGCAGACCTCTCACTCACCCAATGCTTCACTCTTGCAGGCCAAATTTAGCTTTGAAGTCAACAGCTTTAGAGCAACTTCTTTGGCTGTTGAAGTTCGTAGATCACATCTGATTTGCACTAACCCAGAGAATCTGACATCTCATCTCTATTGGAGTGAATGGCATTAGCCCAAATCTCAGTTTGGCCTTTTGACTTTCACGAATTGGCTACAAAATTAGGAATCCCTGTCAGCTCTAAGATTGATGCTGTATGACTCCAAGCACGTTTGTCATGTGTTTGCAAAGTGAAAATAAGCCTGCAGTTGTTGACAGTAAATGAAGTAATATTTACATAATACAGTCATACCTGTTTCCTGGTAAAGAGATCAATGCATATTTCTTTTCACAATAACACATCTATGCTGTATGTCTTCAGAGAGACAATAATATTTGAAGTGAAACATTCATCCATCTATATAATTAATTCTATTGTTCTCCATTTGCTTTTTGTTTCCTAATAGTTTATTACTAGGGACCAATAGCCAGGAACAGTCTAGAGGGACAAAAACCAGCCCCTTGTTCCTAGTCCTGTGGCTATTAAAATTGCTGTCATAAGACGGGTGGTCAGAGACTGCTCTCAAATCTGAGGCTCCGTTGCTCCGGGTGCTGGATGCACTTGTGATAAAAGACACTTTCTGCCCACAGGATTTTAAACATGCAAAAAACGGCATGGCAGGGACACAGTAATCACGAGCAGATCATCAGCGAAGCTGTCATCAGAGTTCTGGTGTCCTGCACCTTTCCCAGCTTAACTCCTGGCTGTTCAATTCTACTGCCATATGTTCATTATCTGTCATATTCTATATGATATCTGCGGTGTATGCAAGACTTCACATTACAGAAAACCTATTTCATGCTGGTCTGATGGACAGTACCGGGAAGCTTGCTGCATGGTCAGACTCAGGATATGTGGAGCTATCGGCTCTGGCCCCGCATAGGTACTGCTGTGCCTGCACTGGAGGGCTAAGGATCTGGCATGAATCATTCACTGATGTTTCCTGCATCTTTCCTCCTCTGTCCTACACTTTACAACATTGAAGAGCAGGTTAGATAAAAGACCTTTCCTTCTTTATCTCTCAGCAGCTCTCTATTCCTTTGGCTATGAAAATAGGTTTATCTTCCTGTTATAAAGCACCTTCCATACCATATGGTTCCCAAATGACTTTATATGTATCAATAACAATAAATAAATGAATACCAAGATGCCTAAACTATTAAGAGTCTTATGTGGCCTGTCTCACATAAATACTGCAGACAATGATCACGATTTAATATTTTCCCCTTTTTCTATCTCCATAGCCCTGTATGAACAGAGCTTCTAAAGAAAACCCTACAGTTATTTTTCCCCTGCACAATGATACCTACGTAGCAAGCTCTGTCGTCAGGCAAGTTCCCCTTCAGCCCCTCCAACTGCCCCTACATTTTCACCCCAGTGCAGAACACGATGCTCTGAGTCAACTGGATACTTACCTCCGCCCACTCGAGAGCAGCTGCACTTCATGTAGCCTCTGTTACTCTGGGTGTCATGCAAATGGGCACCAGCACAGTTACATCCCTGACATGGAACAACAATATTGATATTTGCATCCTTGTGGCTCTGTTTCTTAAAACCAAGAATTATTTATCCTAGTGCAAAAGATGTTTTATGCTGCTCCTACCTACCAAGTCTGTACTGGTCCCTGGTGCGGAGCAGAGGTAACAAAGGAAAGTTTCCTGGTAGTAAGGCTAAAGGAAACACTGGTGTCATGTTCCACCTGGTAAAACAGGTTCCAATACCTTGGACTGGAGAGGAGGACACCGTGATTGCTGCACTAGCAGTATCTAACCAACCTGAAAATGAGATCTGTGTTTGGGCCCACAGGTCACTACAGAAATCCTGTTGGCCAACTCAAAGGTGCTGAAGGAAGGTCTCTCACAATACATTTAATAGGTCTTTCCTGATGGATGAGTCCCTTTGGAGGACCTGACCATGGACAACAGGCAACATGAGAAGGGAGTGCATGGTGATAGGTTATGCAGATGGTATGTAACCCCAGTTTGGAAGGCGAGCTGGTGTCTTCTCTCTGAGAGCTCTCTAGCTCTGCTTTTCAAGGTTTCAGGGCTTCTTGGGCTTTGGTGGTGGAGAGGCTGTCATCTAAATAGGACCTGCAAGAGTGCATATTTGAAGAGACAGCCAGAGAGTTAACTAGGGCTTTTCTCAAGTTCCTGAGCCACTGATGCCAGGGATGATAACCTCAGATCTCCCATAGCCAGCCTGAGGCCGAAAAAAGAGGACACTTTCTTTGGGGAGCTGAGACTATTTAGCAGCAGCTCTGATTTTGTATCTATACCCCTGCTCTCTTCTATCCCTGCCCTCTTTAATACCCTGCTCTCTTCCACCTGCTCTCCTACGTCCTTCCCTCTCCTCAGCCCCTGGCACACACAGCACCGAGGCCAAGTCTACCCAGGTCTTGCACAGCCTATTTGCCTCATGTAGGGTAAATCTCAGAAGCTTCCTCCATCAGCCTCATTTCTCTGCCAGGCCCCTTAGGACAAGCTGTAACTACTGTGCTGAGATGGGGAAAAGCTGGACCACTTCTACCCATCACATGAGGAGTAACACACCTGGCTTGCTCGGGAACAACTGCTCAGTTCTTGCCTGGGTTTGCACAAGGGCTCTATAAATCCATCAGAGACTGCCCCAGCTCCCATGTACTTGCAAGTTGAACAGGGAATGGAAGAAGTCTGCTTTCTTTTTTTTTTGCATGAAGAGAAATGGGATATAGAGAAACAAAGGGACCTGCCTGAAGTCACATCGCAGCCCAAATTTCTGTGCCACAGCCAGAAAATCAGCATCTGAATTCCTTGCATTTATATTAATGCATGAAATACATCTGGGTCAGACATACTTGGTGTGTTTCTACAGCACCTAGCACAATAGGGCTCATATCCTGAATGAAGGCTGATAATACACTGGAGAACAAAGTAATCCCCAGTAATACTATTGAGGTTAATGTGGATTATTTTTCAGCTGTTGACCTCGTTATCTGTGAACGTCTCCCCTCATCATGCGTATTTATCTAATATTTCATTTCAGCTAATTTTTGTCAAGGGGAAGGATCATTCTTGGCTCCCATTCCCTGTGGGCTTAAGGGATCTCAGAGCAGCTCAGTGGGATCTGTGGATTCCTAAATCATAGTGTGTGCTGTTGCCAATCTCCCAGGGCTGGATCATCAGATGAATAAAATCTATTTTTGATTGAAATGATCATCCTGCAAAGAAATGCCCATCTATCTGATTTAACCATTGGTCAATTTTCTGTTTCATTTTCTGCATTGCTAGTTCATTGCTAGTCATAACACTAGCAGGAAATAAAGTGTGTCAAGTTGTATCACTTGTCAAGCAAGTGGTTTTCAAGGACAGATGGGATCTCCATCCATCCATCCATCCATCCTAACCTTTTCTATAGAGCATCCTTCTTCTGGACTTCAATCATGCTTCCCAGGCTCATTAGGTACACAAACCCTTTAAAAGACTGGTCCAAAGAATGCTTTATTTTTTATTTATCATATTATTTTTAAAGGCTGAGAAATATTGCCAGGAATAAGGGAAGGGAAAAGGACCACTGGAGGGTCCCTAAACTATTCTGAAAACTTGTTTTTAAATTTTCTTCAAAAGCAAAATCTCAGACCAAAAGTGAGCTTTGGTCACCAGCTAGAAACTTTAGTAGCGAAGGGTACCATGGTCAATAAAATGCTGCCACCCAAGACTGAAGAGGCAACATCTGTGGTTCTCAGACTATTTCCATTCAGCCTTAAAGAGCCTGGCAGAGATTTGCGGGTGTGCATGTGAGGGTTCTTTCCTTAACAAAGAATATCCTTGCAAAGTGTTTGGATCTGGATAACAATAGCAGAATAGGCAGTATCAGTGAATGCTTTTTCTTTTTGTTTCTTTTTTCTTTCTTTCTTTTTTTTTTTTTTTTTAAGTGCCTGTCTTCTAATATGTGATTCATCAGCTGCTGTTACAGAAAGTATGTTGGGAAGCTTGCAGCTGTGGGCTCAGGCTGCAGTTTCTGTGTCGTTGCTAGGGATTCTGCATTAAATATCCCAATTCTCTGCACTCAAAACTAGGAAAAATTGACATTCTGACTTCCCATAAGAGAATGGAATACGTGATTCACAGCCCTTCTTCTGCAACATTAATCAGGCCCTGTTTACAGGGCAGAGAGCCAAAGGGGGCTAGAGCCAAAGAGGTATGCTCAGAAAGCCAAACAGTGATGTCATTTGGGGCAAAACAGTAACAGCAAGCCACTTAACTGGCTTAGATGGCTTGTAGTGGGAGCAAATCCCAGTTAAATGATGGAGAAGCATTAGGGTTTCTTGGCCGTGCCATTGATGGCTCTGGTTTTACTATGGATTGTTTATGGAGGAGCGTAACCGAGCCATCAGCTGGAGCGGCTCGCATTTAAAGTTCATGCTAGGCAGATTGCTCCTGCTATCTTGCTGTGAAACCAGGGGCTGAAAGGTTTGTATTTCATGAGCTGGGGTTTAGAGACACAACGATTTCTGTGCACTGTATCAAGGCAGGTCAGCAGTTCTCTCCATATAAGCCAGCGCTCTGTTCTTCTTGAGATAGACCCCATCAGGACGTAGGTTACTGCTTCAGGTGGCAATCAGAGCTGCTTTTGGGTGAATGGTGCATGAGGTGATGCACATATGTCAGAGACTGCTCCTGATCCCAGGCATTTGCAACACACGGAGAGAAGGGAAGAGTTTTGATTGCCTTTTAGCAGATGGAGAACTAAGGGAAATGACCGGGGAAAGGGATTTCCTTGCAGTCACACAGGAAAACAAAAACTACATGTCTCGGCTGGGGAATCAATGTGACTTTCTTTATTCAACATGTGAACTGGAAGACCATCCATCTGCCTTCATGTAAAGCCTCTTTTACACACAGGCAACGCAAATCACTTCACAAACTGAATGAAAGGGTTCTTGATATGGGTTTCTACTGTCCGTTAGGCTAGATGCAATGCTGGGGCTGAGTGTATTAAGATTTTGACAAAAATGATGATACTGTATGGGAAGATAGACAGTAAAACTGTAGAAGTTGAGCTCCATTCATTTGTTGCAAGGAAAGGTGGCAGAAAAGTTGCCTTCTTTGTATTTGGGCTGTGTGCTGGGGCACCTTTCTGCTTGCAAAGTTGACCAGGACTCTCTGTCCACAGAGATTTAAAAAGGAAAGTCTGAACATCCCACCCACACAGCCACAGGACACAGAGATCTCTGAGTAAGGTGGGAGTGAGATGTTGTGCCTGCTGGTCTCAGTTTACATCCCACTATCTGAGGTTCCCTTCTCCAGGCCAGGCAAAGGACATCAGATCAGCCCAGGTAGCAACCATCAGAAGTGACCATGCTCTTGCTTCTTAAAGCTATTTCTAGGCATCAAACAGTGTCTTACTAACAGCAATGTTCTCCAAGGCTTGTGTATAGAAATTATGAAGCTATGGGAGACCCTGCCAGATGAGAAAGAGAAGTTCATCGTTTTCCTAGTGGAAGGTCACTGTCTAATTCAGATCCATGTTTTAATCTTGGCTTTATCAGGATAGATAGCAAATAACATGCCAATCAGAATTCAGGGTGTCATGATATTATCAATGACATGTCTACTGCTCCCCTGCCTCAGAGCTGCCTCACACGCTTGGGACACAGGATTGAGCAGCTGAAAGAAACTATAGGGCCTGGCTGGGAGGAGTAAGGTTTTAGTGTATGTCACCCAGTTTAAATCTGTAGCTCCAGCGGCTAACCCAACATGAGCATTTTTCTTCATATTATATTCAAAAATATACACTGGTACTGTAGTAGAAGCTGAAAATATCACAAACTGTGTGTTTATCAGTGAAAGGGGCAGTTGGTCCCTTACACCTCAAGAGTTCGGGCTTACTAATATAATTCTGAAAGATATCTGTAGGCTTCTTATCGGGTAGAATAATATAATAATAATATTAAAAAGATAAATAAAAGAGAAGAACACAGAAAACAGAGGTACAGTGTATGGGCTGCCTGAGGATCGCTAAGGGCATCAGGGAAAGGGCTTTGGGACACTCTCAGTGAGAGGAATGAAAAGTCAGGAGGTCCTGGTCTAAACTCTGTCACAAATGTACTATGTGCTTTTGGTCCTATCATTTCATTTTCTCAAATTTTGGTTTTGCTTTTATTCATGGTAAAATAAAACGGTGGGTGGGGAAACTTGGTGGATAACCACAGGGCATTTGAGCTCTCAGGTAGCACAAGATGCCATCAGGAAGCCAAGTCCTCAGCTGACAGCTCTTAGCTTTGCTTTGTGAAGACGGTGATTTACATAAGCCGATGACCCGGCTCTCTCTTTTCTGCTATGTGAACACACAACCATCTCTATGCCAGCAACATTCAGGACCCCATTGCAAGCATTTAATAAGTTGAAGGAAATTCCTGTTTTCATCTTTTTTTATAATCAGTGTTATTTTGAATACAAACAATATCTCGAACAATTGTAGTCATCAATGCAACTATCGGTAAAGAATACAGAGCTTTCCTGCTTAGACACAACTATGAAGAGGACTGTTTACTTAGCTAGACTGTCCTTTTATAGTTACCAACAGGAAATGTTCGCAATGTTTGTGTAAGAAGGAGACTTCGAATTATCCCACATGATCTCTTCAAAGGCATGTGAGAACAGAATGTATGTTTTAAATCAGCTTTTTTTTTCACCTTAAGAGTGAGCACATCTGGTTTTGATGGCCTTGCCAACCTACTGGCTTTGTTGTTACAGCCCAGGTTTGTCACATTCTCACTTCTAAATCAGAAAACTTTGGATGAAAATCCACTTTTGACTTTCGATTCCTCCCGAACTAGTTTAAAAACTGGTAGACAGCGTGATAAGGGCAATTTAACTCAAATGACTTTTGTTATCAAATGTGCAGACATCTGTAATATCTGCTGAGCACTAATACACCTTTGCAGCTGGGTCTGGGTGGGACTGGTCAGAGTGAGAAGAGGGGACAATCCATGATGATCCGGAGACAAGTACATGTGAACACATGGTGTTGGTCAGCTGGAGGAGTGGAATACTGTGGAGGTCACCGAATTGCAAGCAGACTAATGAGGATGTCTCATTTTGAACATTGTGGCAAACATTAATTGGGGCCTAAGGAGGAACCTGCTGAAGAGTGTTATGGTGTGTATTGCGGGGACAACCTGTCTTTTGAATTTTCTGATCTGAGACTCTTCTATTTTAATTAACTTCGATTTTTTTTTTTAATGGAGAATTTTACAACTGCCAAAGTGTAATCAAAAAATCTCTTGACCTCTCTCTCAGTAGGGCAGTAATTCACAAAGAACAAATATCCTGTCCAGACAGAGCAAAAGGGTTTTGGCATTGAAAGCTTCAGAACTGCCTGTTGATACCTCTTCATGGCTGGTGGCATGAGGCTTATTGTAAAATATGCAATAGATCATTTATAAGCATTAATACTATGAATCTTTTTCTGCTGATCACATGCATCTAAGTACGGACACGCATGCTATTCTCTTGCTCTGTCATTCACAAGCCAGTTGAAGATCTGAGTCCCATCAGGAGTGGGAGTTACTTTATCCACATTTTACATACGGGGGAAGGGAGGCAGAGAGAGAGATTAAGGGACTTGCCCAGGGTCACACAGGAAGCCTGTGGTAGAACCAGGATATGAACATAGATTTCCTGAGCCTCCATTTGCTACATTAACCACGAGCTCTTCCTTCCTCCCCTGTCTGGGAGAAGTGACAAGTTTTCTCAAGTAAGAGAGGTGCCTTTCAGGGAACTTGGCTATAAGGTACTCCTCTGCATGTGGGCAGTGTGATACAGACGTCTGATATCCTTGCACAGAAGCAATCATGCAAGTGTATGTTTGTACCAGGAGAAATAGAGAGGAGAGGAGAGGAGAGGAGAGGAGAGGAGAGGAGAGGAGAGGA
>JAWLRI010000771.1:2709111-2742083 GCA_034781795.1 Crypturellus tataupa
AAGAAAAGAAAAGAAAAGAAAAGAAAAGAAAAGAAAAGAAAAGAAAAGAAAAGAAAAGAAAAGAAAAGAAAAGAAGCCACACCTGCAAAGATCTATTTCTTCCTTTCTATTTCTCCAGCACAGTGCTTTGTTGGTGAAGTGGAACTGATTTTGTGTCCTGAAGCTGTGTGATGGGGTGAGTAGGGACAGGCCATTGAAGACCTAAGTCTCTGGGATTTACCTACCTGCCCACTTGTGGACATCTGCTGTGTGGATACAAGTGGGTTGCTAGAGGCCCACAGGGCAGGAGTTAGGGAAGGGCAATAGGCTAATTTGGGTAGTTACATAAATCCTCCAGTGTGCAGGTGCTCATGTCTTAGCCCCTGCTTGTCCTAGTGCTAGCTCTGGAATACCAAGAACTGGGCAAAACTTAACTTGCAATTTCACAGAAAAATCTGTACTTCGATCAGTGAGTTCCTTTCTTTCCATATTTGGCTGAATTCAGAATTTCTCTCACAGATATTGATAGATAAAAGTATTCTTTTATATAGGCAATAGGATGTAGAGTTTAGAGGATGTTCATGCTGGATGAGCACTTTGTGTATTGATGTATAGGACTGTAAAAACAGTACCTTACTGTGCCGATGAAACACCCTGTCCTGCCATCAGAAATGTGGTGGGGAAAAACAGATCAGAAAAAAACACAGACAAAAGAGAAAAAGAAGATGGGGCCCGACTCTTCTCAGTGGTGCCTAGTGACAGGATAAGAAGGCAACAAACTGAAACACAGGAAATTCCAGATGAACATAAAAATTCACTTATTCACTGTGAGTGTGGCTGAACACAGGAACAGGCTGCCTACAGATATTGCGGAGTCTCCATCCTAGGAGATATTACAAAGCTGTTTGCACAGGGTCCTGCTTTAGGTGACATTCCTGAGCGGGGATGTTGGACCAGATTATCTTCAGAGGTGCCTTCCATACCCAAATCTGTGATTCTGTGAGCAGATCACCATGTGCATTTTTGTAAGAAAAGAAACTCTTTTAGATGGCGCTGCTGACTGATCTTTCCTAGAATTACATGTCCAAGGAAGAGATCTTTTTCCCCTGGGATTCGCTGCCATAGCTGTATTGGATAACGAGGAAGAGGCAAACAGCAGCTTGTTTCCTTTGTCTCCTCATGCAGCCAAACCACTGTTGACACAGAAGGCTTTTCAGCTCACACATGTATACAGAAGGAAGGATGTTGTCAGTGGTATCAACTTTGATTACAAAGTCCATCACACTAATAATTTGTTATTCTCTTGTGCTGTTTCAAAGAAAAGGATATTCCTAATTAAGTCATGGTGGTTATTTTCTGTGGTCACCTACTCCCTTTCCTATCATATTGCCCCAACATTAGCACAGAGATTAGAGAGCACCCACATGCTTTTTATTCTCTAGGCATCAAGATAAACAGGTAACTATCACTGTCTCCAAATTCAACCAGATAGGGACCAGGTTGCCATCCTTGGTCTGCCTTTGCGCTAAGCGCAGGATCTTTGGTGCTCATGGGGAAAACAGAAACTTCCCCATCTCACCACAATATCATCATTCCTTGATCTATCCCTGTCTTAAACAATCAGCAAACCCATCTGGTAACCAATCGTGGTGATTTTCCTTCAGGAGAAACATTGGTGAAAGAAGGCTGCACTTCCCTAGCAGAGACTGATTAGAGATAAAATCACCCAGGGAATTACCCCAGGCAGCAATGGAGAAGCAAGAGCAATGGGGATGGTCTAAGAGATGCCCTGAAAGATTTGCTGCCCTTATTTCATTGATCTACCACCAGTTTGTCCTGGATAAGATACCATTATCTGAAACACTATGACCAGTTTTCTGCTCAGCAAAATGGCAATGTCCTTGAAATCATCTTACTGGGTTAACATATGCTGTGAAAGTGCAAGCAAGGAAGTTGTAGATAGTGCTTGAATAGGTTTTGGGGGTGGAAAGAATATCAGGCATCCTGTTATAAATTAATCTCTAGGGCTTTGGCAATACTGTGTGAGCATTACTTGAGTGTTTTCCAGATAGTTATCTGTCTCATAGGCACACCCGATTATTATAATTTTTATTTAGTTAACAAAGACAAACCAAGATACTGGGAAAAATATTTTTGAAAGTGCATCCTTCTTTAGCCAGATGTTTGTCTTCCTCTGGTCAGATGTAGCTTATTCTCTCTCTCTCTCTCTTTTTTTTTTTCTTACAGTTTCCTTTTTTTTTCTTCTTCGAAAGATATTAAAATTATTACTTGAGTGTTTTTATGCATTTAGCTTATTGAATCTGAAGTCTAATTTCATGTCATTTTAGTTTACGTCAGGTCAGATCCTAGTGATTTGGGACTCTTAAAAGAGAGTACATTGTGCAAAACTGGCTGCTAAAAAATTTCATGTACAATCACGATAGCCTTCCTCCATTGTTATTCACAGTATCACACTCAGTTAAATCTCAGTTCTTTCACTCCAGCTAAGTTTTATTGACTCAATGGCCTGTCCTTGTGGATTTAAATATTGCTAACATGTGTAAGCATTGTAGACTCTATCTCATTTTAATTGATAACAAATTTTCAGACAGCTGCCAATGTGATGAAACTCTTGCTAAGTCCACTGAGTTGATTTTATTTCCATATGAATGTATTCAATTTGAAAAATAGGTCTATGCATTTCTTGGTATTTGTCACTGGTCATAATGCTTAAAGGATTTGGTCAGGCAGTCACAGTTGTAACAAGGGTGACAACATGGGTTGTAAATATTGACTAGGGAAGGACCTACATTTCGTGTTTAAAAAACTCCCAAAACAAAAAAACCCAACAACCGCAAAAAAACAAAACAAAAAAATAAACAGAAGAATGGAAACTTTTTGCTGGATGTTCATGACTAGTGAGGAAATAAGATAACAAGACTTCTCTGAGTTCTGAAAGCAAGATGAAAATATCAAAATCCAGTTACTAATTGTGACAGTATAGGGTAGACCGAGTTGTGGGCTGTGTTTATGCAAATTCCTGTTAACTCATGCCCATTAAATACAGTGGAAATCCTGTGATACTACTGAATATGAGTTTGTTGCCATGTAGTGATTATTTGAGATCTCCAGACACACCTGAACAAGAAATAGGGAATTTTACAGTTGGGGTGTTTTATTTAATGCCACCATGGTTGTTAGCACTATGATTTCAGTCTCATTCTCCTAAATTTCAGAGTAGGGCTGTGTAAGATTGTCCTCCCTCTTAGCTCATGAGTAGTTGAGACGGCCTCCTGTGAAGGGCTGTCATATTTGATGGCAGCAATTTGCTATTGAAAGGGCATGGTATATGGACAGCTGCGTAGTCTGATCTTTCATCTGTGAAGGACATAAGATAATAGGAGCTGCTGAGTTCAGTGCCCCTGGGGTTACAATTTTATATTCCTAAAGACAGTCACTTTTCAGATAAGAGGAAGCACCCTATGTCAGATGTCCCCTTGGTTTAGATCGAATCCCATGTATTGAAGTGAATCACGTTTTTGGATAGGTCTATGCAGCACAATGTAATCACATATTTCCATGTAGTTAGCTGCTTAGGGCCTGGAAACAACATTACCTTGTTAACAAGGCACCTCTTGACCCTACCGAGGAGGAGAGCATGTTCCATGGGGCTCTGCTCCCTGCAGTACCCAAGCTAGTACTGCACTGTGTAGATATACCTCGTGTTTTTGTGACAATCTGGTCGTATTTGATAAACTAACAGTACTAATTATGAAGGCAATTTCCATTCCCCCACCATCTCCACAACCTTTGACAGCAAGTCAAATTTTGCCTTTTGAATGGAGCAGTTATTTTTATTCATGTTGCAAAACATTTTCCAAGCTCCACATATATTGTTATGTCTCTCAAATGCATTACATCACACGACCCTGCTGAAAGGTGTCCAAATCCTGCATTAAAGCACTTGTGGGAAAAGTTGAAAAAATAAATGGTTTATGTTAAATGGGATTTGGAAAGGGGAATGAAACCTATTGCACCGATACAGTGAAAATGTAATGTACTAATGGATGCTTCAGTTTTGAGTTAAGTGTTACAGTCCCTCATTAAACTCCATTCTAAAGTTATGCAGACTTACATATATGTTCCCCTTCTTTTCTTCTTTTCCATTGGATAATGTGTAAAAGGAAAGTGGTGAATTATGTGCTCTCTGAACATGATGCCATAAAAAATGTAACCAAAGCAGGTGGTTTCACATTAAATTAGGAGAGAATTTGGTCTGCTTATATTTCAAACACTGACTTGGACAATTCTGTAAAACAACAGGCCCAGTCTATGCCTAATAGGTGATGGGCAGCCAATGAGAACTGTAGTGTATGGCTTCAGAAAGCCATTGCTAATACAGTTCAGGTGATAGGAAGATTATTGCTAGGTGCTTGTTGTTTTGATTAGCACATTCTTGCTAAATGTGGTAGACTTAGGCCAGTGTAGGTTGGGAAATATTGATATTAGATATCTCTACTGGTGAACAATTATTCTATAAATTGTTTTATTTCTACAGGGCCCCGTGGACCCTCACAATACTCTGTTTGCATTCTGGGCTTGGAACACCCTGGGGACAAGGTGAGATATTGCCTTTCTTGCATGCCATAGAGGGAAATTTAGGACTTCTTGATCCATAGTATCCTGCAGGACAGCCTCATATGCCATCTGGACAACTCCACGTCTGCACAGCTGCTTTTCTGGAGCATCCATGTATCCTCTAAAACCATGCATAACTGTAAGCTCTTTATTTTGTCAAGGTCTATGAAAGGGTTGGAGAACTTGATGCACATTCTGCTTTTGCTTTCAGCTAAGTCCAGAAAAGCATGGAGTGATTATCTGAGATGTATCCCAACCAGACATGTGATGAAAGTGCTCTGCTGGCACTCCTTGGACCATCCTCAGAACCAAGCTCCCCGACGTTTTGTTCTGACACAGGCTAATAATCTAAGCTTTGTAAACACGTGCTGCGTGGTGAGAGTGTCTGAAGAGAGGCTTACAAGCTTAAAAGAGGGATTTCAGTTCACCATTTCTAATTCGGAGTTGTGTTTTATGGGATGGACTGTGCTGACTTTGAGAAAGCCACAATGTGGCTGCATTATGTGAGAGCACTGGTACTGCTAGCATGATTATGACCGCATGTTTAGAGGACCTGCATCTTTGGGGGATTCTGTCTTTACTCTGTTCACCTTCAGGGTTTCATGGGTCTTAATCAGACACCTCATTGCTTAGGATGGCTGATTCTGATAGAGCTATCTCATTAGAAAGGGTATGGTGAGTCATCCTCTGAAGGTGCCTGTCTTGCAAGGGGTTTCTGGATGACCAACATAGATGAAATGCGTCTCTTACAGGTGGATAAAGCCAAGGGAGACCTCACACTATCCTGCTTTGTATTTAGCTCTTTGGGTGTTCAAAGTATATAAGAATCTTGAGGTACCAGTTCAGGCTTGTGCTATTACAAGTTCATAAACATGCTTTATTAGCTGCATCCACTAATTCCTTTACGGATTAACTGATAATTTGTAACAAAGATCTGAAACTGCAAAGCCACCCTCACAGCATCCAAGAAAGACAGTAACAAGCTTGGAATTTATCCTCTAATTTATTTCAATATAAACACTATTGTACAAAAGCCGTTCATACACAGGGCTGTGGGTGTAGAAATTAAATTGCTGCATGCAGAGAGTACAGGGGTAATCCAGTATGTCCTTAGTGATCAGACACTTACTGGCAGTTTCAGCCTTTGTCCCTAGCAGAAGACACAGATCAAAATAATACAGAAGAAGGAATATTGTAACTTTCTTTCTAAAAAAAATCCAAAAGTACCCGAAAAAACCCGCTTTTAATTTTTTTAATTCTAGATCGGCTTTCACTGAGATTAATTGAATATTGGCAGGTCAAAAATACAGGTCATAACCAGCTGCAAGTATGAAATGATTAATTTTTCTGTAAGTTGTCCCTCTAGCCAGCTATCCGGTATGTATGCTTTCCTATTGCTTTGCTAGAATAAATTCAATAATAAAGTTTTATGGCATGAGTCTTCTTTATTTATTATAGTCTGGTTTCCTCATCAGTATCAATGGATTTAACTGTAATACATAGTATGCTAATGAGAAAAGGAGCAGTGTCCCTAGTTGTTTGCCTTGTGAAGAATGAAGCTTCATGGATCCCTAGGGAAGTGCCCAGCCTGCTGGCTACTTTTCAACTTGAAAGGAGGGTCAGGACTTTTAATACACAAATTTATTTTAACTGAAAAAAAAATGTTAATAATGACAAGAAACTATTATTATGCCAAAAAATTCCAAAGGGAACTTTTTTTTCCCCCTAGTTCTGGGATTCTCATTGGGATTGGCTAGATATGTAGAGAAAAGACCTTGGAGAGCAATTGCAAAGGTTTACATGACAAAAGTGGGAAAACAGAAAAAGGGATTTGATTTGGTATTAACTTCTAGCTATTATTCAAAAAGATTATTCTTCAAGACAAATGTATTCCCTTGTACCTATTGGCATCATCCAGAACGTTTTGTTGCTGTTATTGGAAATGAGGACATTTTTACATCCCAATTATGCTGCGACATACAGCAAAGGAGCATTCCCATTGTGTATCTCCAGATTCAGGACATCTTAAAGTTAGGAAATTAGTCTCGTTTGAATGTAACCCTTAGTTTTGTGAGGACACAGTGATTTCAGGGGCATATTAACATATAAATTTCCCTAATTGCCTTGTAGTTGTGCCTCTTTCCCTGACCTTAGAGGGAATGTGAAGAATTGTCTTAGACTAGAAGCCTAAACCTAAACAGTCAAAGTCATAGTCCCATCTCTGTTTTTTAATTTCTACTTAAATTAGAGGACAGGAAGATAAAATATTTCACCACTGCTGGTTTGAAACTATCTTCTGATTTGACCTGCAGAAAGTTACATTTGCTTTGACTCTCACCAAAACATCTCTGAAGATCTTATTTGTTCTGGTCACCCAAACTCCTTCCTTGGCTTATTCTGTCTTTCTGTGTAATTCCAGCTCATCTGCACCCTTAAGGCTCTCGCTAATACTACCCACAGTCATATATAAAAGTGCTCTTCCTACTTTTTGCTGTTGTTGTTCTCGACATTCTGCAATCTCCATGCATGGAGATACGGATTTTTTTCTTCTTGTTATTTTGGTCCTCACCCAAAACTCACCTACAAAATAGATTTCCTAAAGATTATTGTCCTCCTTTTCTTTGAAGTCCCTCACCTCACCTTGCTGTCCCATAGATACCTTTGGGTCTGCTTTCTCCCCTAGCTTTGCACACAGTTTTCAACTGTATTGAGCAAATACAAAGTTAACAGCTGCTAAGTTGGTTTGGACAATACTTCTCAGACTCTAAGTGTATTTCTGAGATTTTGCCAAGGCAAAAGCATCCAGTTGAAGGAATTCTTGTGCCATGGCTGGGCCTATGAGGAACCATCTCTGGAGCACCCAGCAAGGCAGCAAGGAGAGTTGTAAAGTGGATCATCAGCCTGCCCACAGCAGGAGGGACTCGGTGACAACACTCAAGGAGAGAGTTGGTCATACTGGAAAAGGACGAATGCTGTTTGCAGAAACTGAAAGCATTCACCAGGATTATTTATATTTCCATATTGCAGCTCTTCATTTTTCTTTCCAGAGCTGTTTCCCAATATTTATAGAATAGCTACTGATAGGCTGTAGGGCATCTGGGGAGGTCAAAAAGCTGGACATTTAAAATAAAACGTACAACAAATTCTTTTTATTTTATCTTGTAAACGCATTTACAGTCTATTTAGAAGAACAAAGCAGCACATTTCACATATTTAGTTGCTTAATTGAATGATAGATGCAAGTCTTGGCTGGTGTGATTCTGTTTCCTCTCTTGCAATCAATTTAATGCTATGAGAAATCCACTTTCAAAACCCTTTTTCATGGTAAACATAGAAACTTTTCATGTAGTTGCTATCAAGGCTTCAGCTGCTGCTGCTAACGTCATTGCATCTTTTGCAGGATCTTTAGTGGCGACAAATTCTTCTACAATTTTGCTTTTGAGCACTCTGTTAGCAATTTCACTATGACTGAGAGCCTAACTTTATTTACCATGTATTATGGAAAACTTTCTGCCAAGCAAAGTTCAACACAATATAAGGTTTGATATTTATGGGCTTTGAAATAACTCATCTGCCCCAAGTACTTTTTCTGTTCTTTTGAACAGAATTTAACTCACTTTTGAAGGAAGTTAGCACTGTCATCCAGAACAGCCTTTTGCGATTTTTTTTTGTTATAGTCTCGTTCACAAATGTACACGTTTCCTTTAAGAAGATATATGCCTAAACCACACTTCATGGACAGGAGTCAATAAAGGAAGCAATTCTTGTAAGCCTGTAGGCTTCTATTTCTATTCAGTTTCTTAAGAAGAGGCAATGACAGGAGGATTGTCTGACAAGATGCTGTCATCTGAAAGGATGTACTGTTATACATTACTGATATGTCATGCTGGATCAGACAGAAAAGTGGTAAAATAAGTCTAAATGGACTGTATCAGTATCTTTCAAATATCAGACCCTCTATAAAAATACCACTAGATTTTCAATTTCCAGGAGAAAATTAAAATAGAACCACCCCCATTATTCTTTTTAACTTCACTTTTTCAAGCAGAAGTTGGAGAGTTGTTTGGGTTTGTGCAATCTGAAAAGCTGTGCAAAAATAAGGAGAGTGGAGAAATGAAAAAAATGAGAAAAATAACTCACCAATTTCCCCCCCCCCCCCTTTTTTTTGTTTATGTATTTATGTATTTATTTATAGTTTGAAAATCCTAAAGGTGTTTAGACAACCCAGTCCAGCAGATAACTTCAGGAAATGCACCTTTTGGTGTAAGAATATTATTCCAGAGTGTCTTTTCAAAAGTTTCTCAGTGACTGATTTTTGCACCATGCCAGCATTATGTAATACACCAACAGTATAAAAATGAAAAAGAGGACAGGAAAAAGAGGAAAAGAAATAAAAAAAAGAAAAAAAAGGAAGAAAAAAGTCATTTGCAGCCTGAAATAGTGCTGAGAAGGGCATGCTCTGCAGGCTGATACAGGGCAAAGCAATCAGAGTTGTGCCTTGGTACAGTAAGCGGAAAGCACAGCGGCTGCGCGGCACTTTACTGCTTTGAAACCTCTAACAGGAAGGAGCCCTGACGTGCTGCAGGGAACTGGTCCCTCCAGTGCTCTAAGGCTCTCGGTGCTCTCAGCACTCAGCGCTTTGCAGCAGGGACTGACGGTTTAACCAGATAGGTAGCTAGCTGTGCCCTAAAACACATAGAAGTAGCCACATAAACCTAGAAATATAGAAATATCCATACAAACCATGCCTCTTCATGTGGCATATCCCCTTTCAGCTAATATCCCTATAGAGAGCAATATCAAAACACTCCTGTAGGGATGACCTCAACCTACAGCAGGGCCCATCTATCAGCCCAGGATTTTCTTGGTTCAGTTTCTTCAGGTTTGACCCACAGGGGATGAGTACAACGTTTTCTAAGGCTCTCATTCTCCTAGGGTTGATTTCCATGAAG
Source organism: Crypturellus tataupa (assembly GCA_034781795.1). NCBI lineage: Eukaryota > Metazoa > Chordata > Aves > Tinamiformes > Tinamidae > Crypturellus > Crypturellus tataupa. The sequence goes on from JAWLRI010000771.1 coordinate 2,718,681, forward strand.
CACCTGGGTGTTTTCAGGGCTGGACATTCTCATAACGTGGAGGGTAATTTGAAAATTGCATGAGAGCAAGAGCTAAGGAATCCTTTTGCCACTCGCAGCAGCGGTGTTAATAGCGCCAAGTCGCAGCCTCGTGACAGAGGAAGCTTCCAGACGCACACCGGGGCGAAATGTGAAATTCAGGCCAGCGAGATTAATTTATAAGCAAGCCAGAGGTCAGGCTGTAAGGGCTGCTGAAGTTGTGTTTACACGAGCCTAAACCTAGCTGCATGCAAACACACACATGCACAGGCACAGGCTTACACATGCAAAAACCTTTTTTTTAAAAAGAGATTTTTTTTTTCTTCTTGTTGATATGCATGTTGTGGAAAATATGTGCCTCTGTGGGTCTGGTGACATGCAAATGTTTATGTGGGTGTTAAAAAAAAATGGAGAAGGTGTGAGGCTTGTATTCAGAGAGCCAGAAAGCCACACACAGGCTTCTATTTATAGCTCCCTCGTGGTGAAATAGAGAAACCCAACTGCAGCTTCTACCTGCTGTTCCCAACTGACGTTTGACAAGGGCGGATTAAAAAAAAAAAAACCCTTTTTGGGGTCTCTTTGTAGTTGTAACTGACAACCAAAAGTGATGAGTTAGCTGTTTCCTCCACGACCCTCGCTGAGCGGGTGGAGGAGGCAACTGCTTAGGTAGGAGCGGTGGAAGGAGGTGACGTGAATGCGGTGCCTGGAGATGGGCTGCATCCCCCCTCCGGAGCAGTGGTTGATGATGAAAGAAAAACCCCCTGGTCTCAAGGGGAAAGGCCAAGCTGTAATTCCCAGCCCGGATTCCCAGCCCGGATTCCCAGCCCCAACACGAGCCTGGAGCCACTTGAGGCATGGAAAGCCACCTGAAGGTGCATGGACTTTTCAGTTTCTTTCTAGTCCCACCCATTAGAAAGAGAAACAGAGAGATCTGGTGTCCCAGTATCAGGGTTGAGCTCTGAGGTTTTATTTCAAACCCACAGATGACTTTATACCAATAACAAAACTGTCCTCATTCTGCCCTCACCCCTGTTTCAGTCAATTCTTCTAACATGGGCTCAACTGGACCTTATATTTGCCTACCTGTTCTCATGTAGTGCCTACTGCAGCGTTTACTCTCTTGCTTCCCTGAGGGGACTAATTTATTCAAATATTTTTCCTGTTTGAAGCTCAGATACTTGGTAAGCCAGAGGCTGAGGTGAGTAGGCATCTTATCGCCCACCTCTTTCCACCACAACGACTGGTCTTTGCAGTCCTTGGTGCTGGCCATGGTCAGAATAACTGTTTTGACTCAGAATAAATGTTCCTATGCTGATAGAGGACATTTTATCTTACTCAGTTCCTCACTTTGTGGTCTTCCAGATCATGCCATGTCAGTGCCAATCTGCAAAAAGGAGTTGATGATTTTCCCTTCTCATGGGTAGTGAAGGCAGATCTGATGGTCAGAACAGGATGGGGCTGAAAGCAGAATTTTCAAGTTGTACCTAAAAGTCCTGAGTTTGGCCCAGTGCTGATGAAGCAGCTAACTTAAAGCTAAACATTTTTTTTTCCTGGCTCCGTATTTTTATTTTAGAAAATGTAAAAAAATGCAAGTGGACAAAAATAACTTGTAAGCTGGTATGATTACAGTAGGAGGATCTTTCAGAAAAAAAAGTGAATTATTCAGTCGCAGAAACATTCTATTTTAAAATTTTTAAATAATTTTCAATTGTTTGTTTTAAAATGTTTTGACTTGAAATTTTGTGTCAGAGTAGTTTTAAACAGTAACATGTAAAAAAGCTAAGAAAATACACAACTGGATTCATGTTGAATGAAATCATTACTTTTAGAAGGAAACTTTCAACTCTATTGACTCACCAAAAATTCAGAATATTTTAATTTTGAGTCAATCTGAATTGAATTTTTATCTTACTCGGTGTTTTAGAAATTCAGGTGAACTAAAAATTAGTTATTTGCACAGGCCTAGCACAGTAATAAGCAGTGAGTTTTGCTGATTTTTATCACATCTGGAATTACCGGCAAAGAAATTATTTGGAACTTCTATTTCATTCTAACATTTTTTTGTTTCATTGCTCCTATATTAAATCTGTTTTGACTGAGCAAACTGGCCATGTGGCATAGTGTCTATTCCTGGACTGCAACAGAGTTCATCTCTTAGGGATGAGCCGTACTGAAGTTTTCAGCTCATGATTATCTGTGATGTTTAGAAAGGTGTCTGATTAATATTGCAATATTGCAATTTTTAGGGATAAAATTTGGACACATTACTAATTAATTATTGGATTTTCCTTGGCAAATATTCCTAAATATTCACTTGAATTTGCATATTTTCTTGTCTGCTAGTAGGTTACTTTGGGGAGAGATTAGAGAGATGTGACAAATGCTACTAAAATGGGTTCCTCTCAAGTAGAAAGTGAAAAGGCACTCTTTTCTCCACATTCCTGTGGCACTTTTTCTTCTGCTGCTACTGTGTTGCTTTTCTTATGATGAAGTATGAAAAAAAGATCTAGGGAAAAAAAATAGAAATTTCTTTAAAAGCATAAGTCCCACCTTAAAGATAAAAGTCAGCAGCCAAAACTCTTCTGTTAGAGAGGAAACCAGCAAGACCTTTAGAAAAAAAGGGTAGAACATGTATGTTCCTCTCTCCCACTTCTCCTCTCGTGTGCAGGCAGACACCAAAAGTCCCCGTGAAAAGCAAGGTGTTGCCTTGGCCTCCAGGTCAGCAGGGACAAACAGCGGCAGACCAGAAGGTGTGGTGAGCTGCCGCGGTGGGTGTGGGTGCAGCACATGTTGACATGACATTGACTTGCACTGCGCTTCAGAAACGTGTCTTGCTGGAGGGGAGCAGCCCCAGAGCTTGGCTCATGGCCCTTGGCTGCGTTGAGATGTTGTCCTCACTCCAGAGAGTTCATGGCTGCAGGGACAGAGACAACGAGAGTGGTCAACAAAGTGGCACAGGGTGAAAAGGGCTTCTGTGCTCCTTCTACAAGGTCATGCTGATGTTGTGGAAGATGCTGTAAAGACATGTCAGCTGCGGGAGGTTTTTTAGACACATTTTTACATTTGTTATTCTAACAGAGTCATGAAGTTTTAGGTCGGGCACTGTGTAAATGTTGGTTCCTAGCCTAGGGTAAAGCACTTTTGGGCATCTTTTGGGTTTTAAATTTGCGTTAAGTAGAACATGTTAGGGCAGTGCTTACCCTCTCCAGCTCACTAGTCGAGACAAAAACACAAGCAGGAGAGGTCCCTCAGTTTTGCCCCTAGGCACACTCAAGGAGGTCACGGTGAGGTGGGGTTCAGGGACAAAGAACTGACCTCAGCAAATTCACCCCAGTCAAAATAAAATACTTTATTATAATCTTACCTGAGGATAATTCAGGTACTTCAGTCATCCTGAGGTTAAGAAAAAAAACAACCCAAACCCAACTTTCTTTTAGTGAAGGCAAGCTCTAACTGTAGACCTAGCTCGAGGGCTTGCCTTCACCAGGGATACTTGGTAGATTGGCACTGCCGGTTGGCTACCTACTGTAAAAAATTTTCATGGATATTCCCTCAGAGCCTCCCCCTCTCTTCTCCTTCCAAACTAAAGATCATTTTCACTGTAAATCAGCAAGTATTTAGCCTGAGGCAAATGCTTGTGATTTGAGGGAGAGAAGAAGGTATTGGTTCCTGAAATTAATTGACAATAAGTAGGAACATGTCATCTAGAGCTGTCTTTACATGGATGTCTGCGAATCGTCTCTGCAACAGGAGCAGGGAGGGTTCATCACAAACAGCAGCTTTTCTGTAGCCCTTAGGTGCAGCGTTTAGACACTTTTTTAAATTTTATTTTCCAATACAAAAAGCCACCTCTCCCATCCCCCTGCTTGTACTAGATTGAACCAAGGCTGAGCAAACCTGGCAAAGCTCCAGCCGAGCTCAGAGGGTATGCTCAAAAGCAGGAAGCTGTGGCAAAGCTGAGTCGCTAAAAAGCTGCTGGAGCTAATATATTGTGGTCATGGGGATAGGCAGCATCGCTGAGCAGCGATGGGAAGAGTAGAAAAGCACCTTCAAAACAGACTTGAAAAATACTGCTGATCTTTGCACCTTGGTTGGGCATTTGTGCTCGCTGTTACGTTTGAGACGTTCAGACGGACTTCTGGGCCGAGGGTCCAACACGCCATGTACAGAAGATCTGTTGCTCGGGAAAGCTCTGCACGGTGCCTGCCTTGCAGATGCCTCACTTGTCACCCGTGCACTGAAATGAAGCATCGTTTTAGCTTTGAAGGTGAAGGGATGTGGACGGCTGTGCTCATCTGGCAGCACCTATGATGACATCTGGGGCAAAGCCGGTTGTAAACACTCGATGGCGAAAAGCTAAACGTCTGGACTAACTTTTTTTTTCTTTTCTTTTGTTTTTTAATGGGATGGGGAAAAAGGTACTGGCTTTGGAGCTAATAAAAACACCAGGTGGCCAACATATCATGGACTCTCATTGTTTTAGGAGTTTGTTTCATTCATTAGTATGAACTGCAGTGATGAGAACAGGATGCATAGTATTGCCACGTGAGATAGGGAGCCAGGAGGTGGAAGAGATGAGGTAAGAAGAACTTTTCCTTCTCTAAGTGCCCTTGGGAGAAGGTAGGGAGTGACCTGGTTTCAGCTCTGAAGAACAGCTTCAAGTAGAGATAAAGGGAAGACTTCCACAAGTTTCTCGGTGAAGAGCTAGCTAATATCAAAATACTGTAGCTCATTAGAGAGCTGCAGGCAGCACATCTGATGGGAGGGATAAGATGCTCTTTCCAAACTTGAACTGTGCTCTCTACCGCTTTGGGTCACATCAGTAAGCTCCTCTTTTTCAGTGCAGCCTGAGGGATTGTTTCTCCTTGTGTGTCTGGAGAAGATCCAAGGAATCACCACTATAAGAAGGGGAAACAAATGTAATTTCTGTGGTCCCTACTCTATTGAGCGTCAGAGCATATACAAATATCCAACTGCTGTCCCACTTGTCCTCCTCTTACTAACCCATGGAAGCAGGACAGGCAAAGCAGGATGTACTGAGAACTTAAATGCTGTTCCTGTACGTTTTGTGGCTCTTCAAGAGGGCCCTGCTCTTGGGTGGAGGAAACTGTGAGTACGTGTCAAGTTGGTTAGTTGAGCTGTGTCAAACCCATCCTCAGATCATGCTCACTGCTTGCCCATGACTCCTTAGAGCTGCTCTGTGGCCTAACCCATCAAGCCATAAGCATGTGAAAGAGGGATCTAACTCACAGAAATAGTTGGCTCTCAGACCAGTTCCTGAAGTTGGGTCAGGAAGTCCATGTGATCACCCTATGCTTTGGTGGTGCTTTGTGTGGGCTTTGTGTCTTAGAATGGGCTTCAGTCAGGAGGTGTACGTAGAGAAGGATATCATAGACCTCATCTGCTAGCTTCCAGTTTGACCTTATCTGGGTAGCCTTTGTGCCAGATACGCAGCCAGAATGGTTCCCAGAAAGGAGGCAGTGATGGACCCGTTGTGTTCAGGATGGTTCTTACATCCCAGCACAGAGTTAGCCTTATCCAGTCGTGCAAAGTGCAAAACACCTGACCCCAAACACCCTCCATGATCTAGCTCTGCTGTGGAGTTGCATACAGCCTTGTACTTAGGGCTGTTCTCAGGAGGAGACAGAATATGAAGAGTAAACTTTTTCCTAGAGAGTATACTCTGCCCTAGAAGCAGAGTTTAAACAACAGCGACAACAAAAAATACTCATCTGTGTTGGCCTGAGCTGTGGTTTGGAAAGAGAAAAGGAGAAAAGAAACAAAACAAAAATACTGTCCCACAAAGAAGAGAAAACAGGAAAGGAAAAGAACAAAACATCCTGTATACAGCAGCCAGCGAGTCGAGGAGGGAGGGTCCATGGCATCTACATTCCTGTGCTGAAGTGGGCATGAGCGGTCTCTGACATCCCTTGTTTACCTCCAGGCTAGATCAGAAGGTCCAGCAGTCACTTCAGATCGTCTCTAAAGGCCTTTTAGCATCTACAGGCGCTGTCATTACTGATGCATTTCCTGAGATAAATAACAAGGATCACAGATCTGCAGCTGGGTGCACACAGACATAAGTTCTGTCTGTCCTGCTCCAAGGTGGCTGGATGAGGGGACAGTGCCGATCCTGAGGTATGTTGAAGTTAATACTGTATTTTGAAAACCAGCACACCTGAACCAAAGTGTGGGCAGAGAAACTTGGGTCTTCCTGCACTTGTCTGTGCAAAATACTTGTTTTTCATCACAGTTGCCAGTCTGAGACTGAAACCAGCGTGAGGACGTAGCTTTGGTGCCAGGGAAACCTTTCCCTTAAGGGATACTTTACTAAGCCCAGTTAAACACCAGTCAGGTTCTCCTCTCCTGGTCATTGTTTGTGTGGTCATGCTGGAATGGCTGTGTTTTCCTCCAAAGCCCATAAATGTCACTATTTAATCAGTTCCAGAGTTACTGCCTCTTCCTTCAAGCACACTGCATGCATGAATCTATCACTGGGTTTCTAGAGCTAATCTCCTTCTCTGCTTTTCCTTCTGGAGAGAATAAAATTATTTTTTGAAATAGAGGAAGAGCATTTCTAAGGGATGGAGAATGCAGTCCTATATGGGGAAAGTCAGGGCTCACTCATTCTACTCCACTGTGGATGGAAGGGGAGGATGGACAAACAGTGCATAGTCAAGAGGCAAAATCTGAATCAATCCTGGAAAAGCTGCTGCTTTCTTATTGCATCATCCTTGAGGTTAGTTATACTGGTAAAAAAAACTCAGAGCTTCTCTTTAAATGGCCGCACTATACGACGAAGGCAAACCATGAGAAGTACTTTCCACTTCTCCCATGCATTTTTTTCATTTTTCTCCCTAGAAAAGTATTCCAGGAGACTGTCAGGAATAATTTTTTTCCTCTGCTTTTCTTGGGGGAATTTGAGACATCCAGCTGACACATTCAAGTGTCACATATGTGATAGAGCCCAGGGTAGAAGCTGTGGGTCTTTTTCCTCACATTACAATTACAATGACAGCAAAGTTCTCTCTAATGAGACTGCAAAAAGCATGTTGATTTCAGAGGGCTTAGGCTTAGCTTTAAACTAGCTTTCTCATTTTCCCAAATCACTTAAGCTTGAGAATGGAAACTCTTCTGATATAGGGTTTGGCACATACAAAAAATGGCTTGGCACATACAATCTCTCTAACAAGGTATTTGATATTTGGATATTTTAATAGTTGCGGTTAACTTACACTACCATTCATTATAGCTCCCTTCTATCCCCTATCCTCTCTTTTCCACCTCTCACCAATTCATACCTTTTCTTTTCTAGCTTGTTTATTTTAGGGCACAAAGATACTTAGATTTATTTATTTTTGGATCAGCTACTGATTCACTTAGTGACTGACTCATTTCATCACTCTATGCCTCATTTTACCTATACATTAAGGAGGATTAATAATACCTGCTTTTCAAGGTGGTTAGAACTTTAATTCATGCTTATAATGTTTATAAAGGGATTTGACATCCTTGGCTCCTGGAAGTTAGGGAGTTGCAACGTATCTTGTTTTTACTTACTGATGTCTGTTGTGTAACTTTATGTTATAGAATTACAAGAAACCTTGCAATTACTTGAAGGGTTTATTTTTTCCAGGGTTTAGTTTATACTGCAGTTCAGGTACAGGCATTTTTTTTTTCACTGAGGTTTCAATCAGACTTAACATTATGATCTACTTTATGAGGGGATGCTAGGTATCAGGAAAGACAGCAGTGAGTAACAGAGCTCTGCACTGTGGTGTGACTCTCTTGCAAATCCCATGTGCTCCTCTCCAGAGGTGGCTGCATTAATTAAAAAATGGGTAGCCATAAAGCTTAAGCCAAAAAAATAGGTTTTTACCAGTATAGTGCATTTGCTCCAAATATTTTGTCAGCTTTATGGGAGATCATTCAGAGTATATGAAGAAATGTGAAAGGATAGGAAACCAGGTGAAGGCATGAAGGGAGTGTCTCCGAATGAATCCTAAAATCAATTTGCGATTATCTCATGTTTGCTGAGTAATCTACTGAATGACAGTGCCAATGACCACATCTGCTATGGATATCACACTCTTATGCAAACATTACTTACAGAAGGGATAAATTTGAACTTGGATGCAGACAGATCATCAGATTGGCTATAGCAAAAATAGCCCCACTGAAATCATTACAGACTACTTATTTCTTCACCTCTTGTCTTATAGACTTTGGCCAGTTTGTGTAGTATAGTTGTGCAGAAAATAAATGGATGGAATACCCCTCCCAACAGAGTTAATGGGGTTTTGCATTCAATGTGAATGGGACTAGACTTTCTCGTTGCTCTGCCTCCTTCTGGACTGATGTCAGATTCATAAAATCCACCAGTTCTGTGTGCTGGAATCTCTCCATGGAGGAGACAAGCAGAATGACAGATCAGCTGAAATATCAACAAAGCAGAATAGAAAGAGAAGTGGGATTTGGGCTGTCTGATCCATATGCCTGTCGTTGTCTTCCAACGCTGTTTAGAAGAACGTCGGGGTGAGTTGAACCAGCAGCCTCTGGGACCACTGTGTGTGAATGTGGTGGGAATTGTGTCTGTGGGGCTATGGTCTCCCAAGGGTCTCCCTAGTCAGCCTTCTAGGTGCTTGCATCCAGCCATACACAGCAGAGCAGCCAAAATACGGCCCACACTAAAGCCTCTTTTTCACAGAGCTTTTATTTTCTGGCCTCAACCTGCCAGTTGCTGTGATTTTTTTCATCTTGGCAGACTTCAATAAATATTCAGATGACATATACAGGGAGGCCACGAATCACTAACAATTAACCCAACTCTCCAGCTCTGGAGCCACTGCCAAGTATTTGTTGGTTCGTGGAGGAAGTCTAAGTGAATAAACTGTACTGAGCGACAATGGCTCTGCTTCCCAGCCAGACTGAACAGCTCATAATGTAACTCAAACGTTTCCTCTTTCTAACCCTTCTTATAAAAGAATAGACAAGGAAAGGGCAAAAAGGACATTTAGAGAAAGACAAAACTGGAAAAACAACCACTGATGTAATGTACTTTCTAAACTAAATACAAGGCATGCACTGTTAACAGCTATTTGAATGGTGATTAAAACAAGACAAAACAAATAAGTAACTTTGTCTGCTGAGCCCAGAACGTTGAAAGAAAAGTGTGAAAAATTGTATGTTGAATCTCTAGCAAATATATGTTTTGGGCTAGGCATTATCTATCTAACTCATATTTACTCCTAGCAGAGAGAAACACCAAAAAGTAGAGTGGGCACAATGCATAGAACTAGAAACTAGAGTATCCAAAGCAGAGAAGCAACAGAAATATCATGGTCCCTGGTGGTCATCTTACGTGATCCTACAAGGCCCTGCTGAGACTGTGTCTTCATTGTGGAAATGCAAGGAAAAGAGGACAGGCTTTGGAAGGAGTTTAGAATTTGAATCACCAGGATAGTGAGAGAAGGACAATTTTGCAGTCCCATTTTACAGAAAGATAACTAAAGTATGGAGAGATCAAAGTCCTTTCCCCTCTTAACCTCTTCTACATGTCTAATCTGGCCCATTCACTTACGCTTCCTGTGACATCAGGGCTGACTGTCACAGCAGTGTCTTCAGGCTCAGGACCTATGTGACTTGCTTAAAATCACAGAGGAAGTGTGTAGGAATAATACCCCGATCTCTTGAGTCCCGCATCACTCTCTCAACCACAAAACCATCCTTCCTGTATCTGTATAAAGATATAGCTGAGAGAAGTGATTTTATGTATATATGCACGTATGCAGAATGCCTTATAAGGAGGATAGGCATGGTAAGGTGAAAGTTTCATTAGAAATCAGTTAAATTCAATAAACCTCAAAGTGAATCTTTTTGGATAAAGGAATCTTGTTTCTGTAAACTCCTCCAGCCACTTTCTCCCTTTTCAGGCATTACAACAGGACTGGTTTTCTGGCCAAGTTTCATGAAATAATAAAAAAAAAAATCACATGAATCTGAGTTGGAGCAATGCTATAGAGATTGCTTTCATAAAGCAAATCATTACAACCTCAGTGCATCTGGTATGGGTTGCAGTCACTGATTTATTTCAATGATTTTCTTTATATATAAAGTGAATCTTTTTTTGTGTGGGAAAGTGAAAAGCAAAAATGATGAGAAAGTGGTCTCCATTCTGCAGCGAATGCGTAGGTTCAATACAGACAATGACAACTTTGATAAAGTTAACCAGCAGATTTTGGCTAGAGTTAGCTGAGCAATTCTGAATTATACTAGAACACAGATGGGCTGTATTTTCAAATATCCTTTAAGAGACATTCTTATGGACACACTTACGTGATTAGTAGGTGACAAGTTCAAGATGTGCAAAAAGAAGTGATTCCTCTTATGCTGTATCATTAAGCAGTAGAATTCCTCTTTGCAATAATTTATCTGGATACTCAAAAGTTCACATGGATTTGACATACAACCACACAAATCTATGAAAGAAAAGATCATCTAGGGTTGTTGGATACAAAGATTCATTCTTGGCTCAGGAAGTCTTTGAGGCACAAGACAAAGTCTTCTGAGGAAAGGTCACTACTAGCCCTATTTTTTTCATGCTTTATTAGTGTGACCTGTAGGGATAGGACAGATGCCAGGGCAAGAGGATGTAACTGTTCACTTCTCTGATTTCCTAGACTTATCAGATTTGTATGTGTTTGCAAGGAAGTGTACTGGACGGACTGAGCCCTGTCTCTAGGTAGTGGAAGTGAAGCGCTGCATCAGTGAACAATAAGATGCTAGAGGTGGACTTCCAGAAATGCTCAGGATTAGGACCTTTCTGCTAAGGTACTAGGATTGAAGAAAGCAGAGAGAAGCCAGCGGAGAGGTTGTGCTCACCTGACATCACTTCTGTCACCTGAAAGACAGGCAGTACATTTAATCCAGTTGGGTAGGCTTGCTCTTTGTTCAACGGGAAGATACAGGCACCTCCAGAGACAGATTCATCCCATCCCAAAATGGCACAAGTCACATCCCTGATCTCCATTCACTATATAGTAGCAGTGTATTTACATGTACCTCAACTCAGGTGCTGTGAAATGACATCTAATGCCCTCTGAGATGCCCTAGGATAATTTTTGGCTTCTGAGTGACTCTCTAGAGGGCATGTGCTTCCCAAGGGGTTGTCTTTTATGTTAGGTGTATGTATATCTTGGATCACTTATAGCATCTGAAATGATAGTGAACATCTATGTCTAAACAACTGAATTAAACCTCATGGTTCACCTATGAAAAACTACACACAGGCACCTAGGGTTCCATGTCAGGAGTTGAATCTCATCTCTAGTTCCGAGATGATCAAACTGAGGTAAGATGAGCTCTAGCAAATGATTTTGAAAAATGTCATCTTAAGAACAGATAATGTGCAACCTCTTCTAGGAGCATTCAGCATGGTGCAGTGAAGAAAACTGCCTTTTTTCGCTTCTCCTCAGCTTTTATTGCTCTAAAAACCTTGCTTGATAGCAGGTGTACAGTTCCAAACCCTAAAGGAAAGTCACTTTTTTCACAAAGGGTCCCTCCAGAGTTAGTAATAAATATCTCATATCTACAACAAATAATTTTTACGGTTAGAAATATATAAACCACAGAGAGTTTTTTAGAAGGCATCATTTTACAATAGTGTAAAAAAAAGGAGAGATTCTCAAATTTTTAACACAATAAAAAAAGCCAGCTGCTACTTTACCCTAGCTCTCAGTGCAGTAGAGGGAAAGTGTCTTTTAATCACTGATTGGCCATTAGTTTGACAGAGCCTCTTCATCACAAACCACAAGTCACTCTTACACATGGAAGCAATTTTGACTTTTCTTGGACGGGAGAGGGAATCTCTACAATTTCAAAGATCTTTGACAGTTAGGACAGCTTAGCTCAAAGCTTCTTGATCAGGGCACATTTATATAGATGGGCACAAATTGATGAAGTTCATTTTCCCTACACTCTAAGCTGGCTGGAGTTTAGCCAGTTCTGAGCTGGAAGCTAGAAAATCATGTTAGGATGGAGCTCGGCCTAAGCTACTAAGATCTCATGGCGAGAAGTAAGACATATCTGTTTGGGATTTGTGTTATATTCATGTAGCTCCACAGCTTCTGCCTAGCTCAGTATGACTCAGGGATTTCTGGTTTTGTGCGCCCATGTCCAGTGCCTTCATCTTAACTGATGGTGGTATCTAAAGAGAAGGAAGCATATTAGAATGATTCGAAAGTCCGCCAAGAACTTCTGTTAATATATGAAGTGTTAGATCAGGCCTGTAGTCAATTGGGTTTTAAATATTCTTTCCTTTAAAAAAAGGCTATGCCTAGGGAAAAGCATAATTTGACAGATCCCTATCTAGCAGATTTTCCTTTTGTAGCTACTGAGCATTGCTGAGATGCTCATCTACTCTCGTGTGAACCAACAGCACGAGGTTGCGGACTAGCTCGTCATCAGGCCAGACCGTCTGTGTTACAGAATGCCTCATGCATACAGAAGATGCTGACTTTTGCTGTGCAATCATGGCATGACGACCCAACACAACGCCCCTGGACAGGCCTTGAACTCTTGGTGCACAGATCTGAGAATGCTGTGTGGTCTTCCTCGTGGAATGTGCATGCTTGAACGTGCTCCACTTTACATTCTGTTAATGCATGAGAAGGTCGGATGAGGAACGGGCTCTTCTGTTATATATCCCTTCTGGGCTTATCAAATACACAGCAAAAGTATCACGGCTTTGTGCTCAGTGTTCAGCTGAGTTCAGGACCCTGAGAACTCATGCAAAATGTTTTAAGTTGTATCTCACTTTTAAACAATGACAATAATACAAGAACTGAAGAACAGCATGAAAGATTGTGCACTTGGGATCTTTCTTTTCCTCTCCAAATATTGATCTAATCAAAACAAGGGCTTGAAATGAAAATGTCACATCAATGCTAATTGTGGTCTTGAGGTCACAGGCAAGTAGCAGTGCGTCAACAGTTAATATAGAACCTCATTCTTCCTAAAACTGGTGTGAATTGATAGTAAAGCTAGGGATGTCAAATGTATGACACTCATGTGAAGCCAGTGGGAGTGTGAGTTGAATCAAGCCTCTAGTGAATTATCATTACTCTGAATTTCTCTGATTTCTGGCAGGTTTATGGCACGGTTTCTACGTTATTTTAACTTTATGTTTTTGTGTGTGTGTGTTTAATGTCCTGTCTATTTGAATGCTGCATAACCACAGTGTGTTCCCCAGGGGCATCCCTTCTGCATATACACAAAGTTCTGCTTAGTGTTTCCCTTGGATTTATTTGAATCTTTTATTATTACAGTACTGAATGAATACTTGCATTAAAAACACTTGTCCCAGTAATTTCACCAAAACTCTTTTTTTTAATGACTTCATCACATGGAGGCATTGGCACAAAGGATCATTGTGAATACAATGCAGTGCTATAGATTTAAAAAAACTGAAGTTTTGTCTACCCACAATGCTTGTAATGGTCTAATTAAATTTGTACCACAAGAAGTGCTATCAGACACTACAAGAACACTTAAATCAGTTTAGAAGCAGAAGAAAAAAGTCTTTACAAATATATATTTTTTCTAAAGGAGCATTTTATGAATAGAAAGGGAGAGTTCTTAAAAATCTGACAAGATCAGAAGATTTAAAGGATTTCATAATTAAAGCTCAGCACAAAAGAGATCTTTTAAAATTTTTTTCTCCTGCATAACACAGACAATATCACTATACTAAATTTCATGTTGCTCTAGGTTATCTTGGGAAGGACTATGTGGCTGCTCTGTTGAAGTCTTTATATTTTAATTGGTGAAATTAAACTGAATTAAACTCTTCTGTAGAGGTAGGGCCTGCATACAGACTTAAATATGGGTAGTTTCCATCATTACAGTCACGGGTATTGATAAGGTGAGGACATAGCATTGCATTTGAGAGTTGATGGCAGGCCTGTTGCTCCCACTGTGGGGTTTCTTTCTCTAGCAATTTTGCCTTGTCTTCTGTTTATTTTGTTTCTATTGCTGTTTTTTTTAGACTAGTTTCATAAAAAACCCCCCACAAACTACTCAATTTCACTGTTAGTGAAGTTTTAAAACTTACTAATTTAAATTAAGCTGGGGGAGAGGAGGAGGGAAGAGGAATGGTAGCTCAAAGATATGACATTTCTGCAAAATTAGAGAAAGGAGTTTGCCAAAGTAATGCCCTCAGCGAGGCTTTCTCCCAAAGAGAAAGGCATCGGCCTAAACTCAGTTATGTTATTAGACACTGGAGAATTCACATAAAAAATCAGACTAACGCGCATCTCAGTTTTCACAGGCTGTGATGGTGAAATATTCTTAGTCTAAAAAGAATTCATGAAGGGAAGGGCATTTGCATCAGTTTGGAGCAGGCTGTTTCAATTCATTGGTGCAGCAAAATGATGGTTTTGCCATGGTCACTTGACTCACTCACAAAGACAACATCTTACTTTTGTCTTACTTTAAGTCCTACCTTAGATTGAACCTCATCTAACCAGGAAGAAGTTTAGGCTGAGGTAGGTGTCTAGATCCACTCTATGGTCAGTGGAGAGCAGGCACTTCCTCAAGGTGATGAGCATTTCCTAACCGAATGGTTGCACTGGGTAGCCACCTTCCAGGGCAGTCACCTCTTAGGACAACTATGTTCTCCACTAACTGCAGAAGGATCCAGTGCTGCTATCATATGCCCAATAACTCATAAAAAACAAGTGAGAGGAACCATGTAGTGGTTAATTCAAGAACAGTGGTTATTTGTCCCCACCAGCAGAGCAAGAGCCTGTGATGATGGTGATCTGGACTACTTAGTGCTCCCTTCATCCGTGCCACAATAGCATGTACAACAGCTAAATTAAGCACCTATGTAAACTGGCCTTCTGTGTTTGGAGCTGGGCAGAGTCCCAGGGCCTTGTGGTGAACGTAGTTAAGAAAGGTCTATTCTTATCCAGCCTCGTCAAGATAAGATCCCTGTGAGAGTTCACTTGTAGGCAAAGGGAACCTGAAGTGCATTTGGAAAAAAAAAAAAAAGAACGTTTTTCCGCTCCAAGCTCCAGGTCTCCTCTGAGCCAGTCATTGGATTTCCCAACTGCTCTACTAAAAATAAATTGATGAAAATGAAAACTTTCTCTTGGCAGAGATTTTGACAAGTATCTAATGTAGACCTGTGCTGATGCAGTCAATGAGTAATAATATCAGCAGAGTCAGCTATGGGAGAGGTTTATATTTTTCCTTTTTTTTTTTTTTTCTTTCCTTAGGAAGGGGGAAGGTTGTGCTGTAGCACATTATTTACAGTATAACATGATTCAATTGCCAGAGGGGGGAAAAAAGTCAACCCATTGTTCAAGGACTATGCATGGATTGAACATTAAGAAGTAAATTTCCCTGCCTGAAAAAAAACGTAACCCCTCCTCTTTCCCTTTGGCACAGCTTCATCTGGAAGCCTTACATGAGCAACGTAGTTTCAGAAGGCAGATCAAAATCCATGCCCAGGTCTGATACAAATGAAGGCCATCTTTGTTGAATCTTAAAGAAGGATCTTTTCTGCCTTATGGAACAAAATCTTGTATTATTATTATTAGAGAATGGATTTGTTACAGTCAGAAAGAAAGCTGCAAGATTGAGTGAAGCACTACTGAGTTACACCAAGAGCTTACATGTCTTTTTTTAAAGTGCACTTGATTCAATATTAAAAACAGCTGATGTAAACGTGATGGACAAGGTCAGCTGCAGTTGCAGCTGCAATGGGATGGGAGTGGGCTCAGCTTTACGACTGCTGTCATGTCCTGTATCAAGGCCTCTGGGAGCTGCAATGACTCTTGACTGTTGAGAGACACCTAGTTTAACAGGCTTGGATAGTTAACCTTAAAAAAACATACAAGTTGTAAATGGAAAATGCTAACTCCATGAGTAACTTTGAAAGCCCGGAGAATATTTAACAATCCTCTCCATTCACATCTTGTGACAACGTGCATCAGCATGCACTCGATAAACAAAATGAAGTCTCCCGTAATTCTGAAATCCTTTTGAAAGATGAGGAAAACTGTCAGAAAGCTTTTGTTATCCAGTATTCAAGGTCAAGTTATGACTTAGCCATCATGTACCTCATTGTATTAAGCAGTGTAATACCTGAGTAACCAGTTGGAAGAAGACTTTTTTTTTCCGTCATTTATAGAGACCATTGTGTCTGCCAAAATGAATGAAGCATCATAGACAAATACTGCTATGCTGTTAAAGTGTGGATTGCTGAGTTTAGCTGTAATTTCCCAGAGAGCACTGAAAAGTATTCACCCAGAGACATCTAGACCTGCAGAAACAGTTAGCTTGGTTGGCTGATTGTCATTCTTACTGAATATTTGCAAAAAAAAAGATGTACAAATGACTATCTGTAGCAAGCAATTTTTGTTTATATTAGACCTTAATGATAATTTTCAGATTTATTTTTCTTAGAGTGTTCCTTTCTTTAACTGAATTACAAGTGCAAAAACAAGATTGTGGTCATATCATGTTTAAACAGGCAAAGTTTCAAACATGAAGCCACATCTATTATTCAGCACTATCTTCTAAAAACATTAAAAGATACTCTTTTGAACTCTGTGGTTATTTTTGTCAGAAGACAAAGCTTCTTCAAGTTGAATTTTACTCCGAAACCAGGGTGTGAATAACATTTTCATTGCTTTGTGCATGGCTCAGGGTTACAACAATCAAACTGCTCGGTGTTCATTGTATTCCCTCTACCCTTCTCTACCATACATTGCTTCTTTCCTTCCATCCCTGGCACCATCAAACGATGCAGCCCCTTCTATGATGATGCTCGCAGAACCCTTTGCTGAGTTAACTGACCTCTCTAAGGTGGTAGAAAATCATTCAATTTCTATTGCTGTCTTTTCTGCCAGCTCAGAGAGCTGAATTGGTTCAAAAATAGATATGGGGTGCTATGGGAGCTGGGGGAGCAGGAGTGGTCATGTAGTCCAAAGTGAGAGGGGAGGAAGGGAGGAACACACCACCGCAGCTACCACTGTTAAATTGATTCAGCTGCGTTGTCTACCTGCACTTTATGTAGATATGAAACTGTTTACCTGACTCATTCTCCTCCCTACATAGGGTAGAAATTAATAAAATAGCAGGTGCCCCTTAAAACAAAGCATAGAGATTGCATTGTTTGCATCTTCAGACATTTAAAAACTTCTATAAGTCTGTCTGGATTTTGTTAACTTTTAGATTGACATTCAGTCTTAAGGAGGAATGGAGTCTTCCAGAGTCCAATGAACCTGCTCATCTGCTTCTATCCTCTGCTTCCATGTTAATGTATACTTACGTTCATTGCTCAGAAAAGAGGAAAGGACATGATAAAAAATTAATAAACACTTATTAGATTGACCAATTCTTTTCTGTGCTGTCTCAGCAGCCTTGGCTCAATATCTTTCTATCCATTATCAAACAAAGTTTTTTGTTAGACTATGAGATAGACAAGAGATGAGAGAAGGAACTCGAAGGTGGGTAAAAACCCTGAAAGTAACTTAACAGTGAATATATCTATAAAAGCCTGAAAGGACTTAAAAGTGACAATATATATATATTTTTTCAGATAAATCACAAATATATGCAAAGTTAAGAAAGTAACTCACCTTATTTGAAAGGACAGATGATGGGAATATTAGCTAAAATTTGCACAAGAGTAGAGCAATGGAAATTGGAAGTTAGAAGTATTATACTACAGCACATTGCAAATGACTATGACTTTTTTTATGATAAGAAAATGAGAATACACTTGCACTGAAAAAATAAAAAATTATACTTACGATAAGTGGAATTGACGTTTTCATTTTGACTTCATTGATTTAACCTGTCCATTTTGATTTATAATTTAAATTTGGACTAAAGTATGGCAACAAAAGCTGACACAAGAATTTTTCATCACAAGGATATATTTATATTTTATTGCAATTACTTTTTTGGGGGGAAAATATAAATGTGATGAAATCACTATTTTTAATAGAATAACGCTGGTCATCCCAAGTGAAACATTTAGCTTGAATTATCTCTGACTTGCATTTGTGTAACTGCCACAAATCCACTTGGGATAAAATCATGAAACTGAGAGGGAAGCATGCGTAGCAAAGAAATCTCTTAATTTTACCTATCACCATTGATTGGCTGTTAGCCTTGTAAGAGTGTCAGTAGAAATTTACAGTTGACAGAGAAGCATAGTTATCATTGCCTTAATTTGTGAACTGATGCTGTTTGACCACCCTGAAAAGTCGAAAGTCTTTTTGCTTGTTTACTGATCCAGTGCCAGGTAGATCTTAGCACTTACATATCCATTGTTGTGAATCACAGAGGAAACAGCTGCAAGCTCCAAGTATGTGATCACTGGGTCTTCGTGACCATATTTTCCTCTTTGCAGAACATCTCATGTTCTCTGTGATGTGCAGAACAAGAGGAGTACTGAGGCAATGCACTGGTTTTGGCAGAAGGCACTAGAGGGAGATTAAGAATATATTGAGTTCAATTCCTGCTGCCTGGATTGGCTTCTGGAGCTCTTGTGGTAGGGTCTGGAATGATGAAGGAGCATTTGGAGGGCTTGATAACTTTGCAAACCTGGGCTTTCCTTTTGCTTTCTCTAGACCTGCAACAAGGCAGGAAACAATTTCTCCTTTTTCTTGTTTCTTGTTAGGCCACCGGTTTGGGGGAAACAGATTCCATGCTTTTGCTGTTCTCATTTTTATCTGCTTAAGGAGAGGTAGACTGAGCAGCAGCATCTTATAAAATTCATTTCTGTGATGTGGCAAAGGCTTTTCATTGTGAGTCTGCACACTCTTTATTAAAAGTTAGCCCTCCCCACCTGAAGTGAAATAAGTAAATAAGTGAATAAACACGTAGTTGAGGACCTATTACTTGTAAGACATTAGATTTCTTGTTTTCACTTCTTTTTTTCCAAGTCTCCTTTTATTCCTTTCTAACCCTGTTTCTTGTAGTAACAAAATTTATTTGCTTTCCCAGATGATTTGCTCTCCCCAGTACAAGAGGCACATGGAACTCCTAGAAAGGGTCCAGCACAGAGCGACAAAGATGGTTAAGGGACTGGAGCATCTTCTGTATGAGGAAAGACTCAGAGAACTGAGACTGTTTAGCCTGGAGAAGAGAAGACTGAGAGGGGATCTTATCAATATATATACATACCTGAGGGGAGAATGTAGGGAGGATGGGGCCAGACTCTTCTCAGTGGTGGCCAATGATAGGACAAGGAGTAACGGGTACAAGTTGAAACACAAGCAGTTCCATCTCCATGTGAGGAAGAACTTCTTTGCTGTGAGGTTGACAGAGCACGGGAACAGGCTGGAGACAATACTGGAAAACAGGTACAGATGTAGAGCTCATGCTCTTTTTTTCTTTTTTTTTTGTCAGGAACATGAAATTTTCTTGTCCACCTATCTCATGCAAAATGCACTATCAGCTCACAAAACAGAAAGGGCATCGTTAGGAAGCTCAGAATGAAGGAAAGCTGACAATTTGGGTGTTCATTTAGGGGAAAATCTATCTGCAATACTCTGCTCAGCTCTGTATTTCCATACTCACCACAAGACAGACACTTCAAGCTGCCTCCTGACAGGTGTGTGAGGCCTTTCAGGGTGAAGTATAATAAGACATATATGGATGCATATATTGTTGATGTCTTTCTTAACACCTCTGTGGGATTCAAGGGCTTGACGATACAACACAAATCTCTCATTTGTGAGTAAGTTCACCGAGCCACATGTGACACAGAATACGTGGGATGGTCCTCCCTTTCCCTGACCAAATAGCTCACCTTACACATCCTCTGGGTGTGTAAGATCTGTGGCCATATTCTCTGTGTGCCTAATCTGAGGATACAGTTTCTGAGCCTCCAGATATGGCACCTTCTTGCCAATATCACATTCCCATGGACCTGTGATTTTGGACTAAAAACCCAAGAGAGCTGTTTCTGCCTAAGGAATTGCAGACAGAGGCATTAACAGTACAGTGTAAGGCAGACTTTGGAAATTACATTTGCAGACAATTAAAGGTCACAGTGTTTAGCTAAGTCATAATCCATCACTATGAGCAAGGCATTGATTACTGCTCTGGACTACATTCATTTTTAATTCCATTAGTGGAATAAATGACAGCTTCTGTATTTGCCTCTTCTCTTGATACATAGCAATGAGAATGGCAAATTACCTCTGAATTTGAAGTAACTGAACAGATAAGTGCCTTTCTATGCTCTTTGGTACATATACAAAAAAAAAAAAAAAAAAAAAAAAGGACACAAAAAACCCAACACCTAAAAAACAACACAAAAGAAACCTTACATAACTAGTAAATATTCTGGCAATTTTCTGAAATAAAGTATTGATGATTTGGAATAAGGTTATGATGTTAAGATTATGTGATTATCTGAGGAGTATTTACAGGTGTAGCTGTGTAGCTACAAAAACTGAATTATCTTCTCCATCAATGCTTATTTGTCTGGTTTGGTGGCAAAAGTGTAGACTTACGCATTTAGTTTTCTGTGTCTTGCTCTCCATGAATAGGAGTTGCCCTTAGCTACTTGGAAGTCTGACATCTAGTCTAAACTCTTTGACCACAGCCATGTGAAGCACACAGAAAAAAGATGTCCATATCAAAAGACATTTCTCCGCCTGCTCTAACATTATGCTGCCCTTAGGCAATTCAGATGTGCTAATGCTACTCTTTAGGGTAGCCTGAAATCATACAAGCTAAGGAGAGCATCTCAGTTTTTGTTGTTATTTTCTTCTTTGTTTTTCAATCTCATTCAACATTCAATAATTGGTTCTCCTGTTCTCCTCCTCCTTTGTCTGCAAGTTAAGTGGTGGCACAGCTGAACAGTTGGGGACAAAAATGGCAGTAAGTCACTGGAGAAAGAAGAACTTCTTAATCTGGCTTTACTCTCTGACACAGAAGCAACCTTTACTTGACTAAGCTATGTGAAATTAATTAAACACAAACTGATGTAGTTATTGACAAATGGAAAGCTTGACAGCTGCTCTGTGGATACCCTGTGTTTCATGCTGACCAAAGTTGTCCCGTTAGTCCTGAGAGCCTCCCTGCTTATTATCTTTCTCTACTCAGACTGCAAGTGCCTTGGGTTTTAGGACAGCGCAAGGTATACTGCTGTCTTTAACTGGCTGCAATAACAATGAACAAGGTGATAGCTGCCCACTAGGACCTGTATGTGGGTTCAAGTGCTGACTTGAATTGCTGAGTTAAAAGCTCAATGGATTTAGGCAAATTAAAAAATTCCCTTAGAAACTAAATAACATGATTTGGTAGCTTAAATGCCTTACTAAATCTCTTTTGCAAAAGTAGAAGAAAATGGCAATCAACATCATTAACATTTGTGAAATATTTTATGATCAATAGGTGTATCAAGTATTATTAGCCCAAAGGCAGAGCAGTTCTTATCAGTGTCTCCAGTATCGAGACTGGTTTTACTTGACAGGATTTAAATCTAACGGTTCTTATCATAGAAAGAGAAAGAAAGTGTCATCAGAACTGATTGAACTATATATTGGCTACATTATGTTGTAATGGCTGTCAAAGATAAACATAAGGGTGGCTTATCTTGCTTCCTAATCGTCTTCAGGTGTAATGTTGTCATTCATTTTGTTACCTCTCTCTTTGTATTTAAACCCCGGGGAGACCACAAACTGAAAAATATACATTCAGTCTATTTCTGCTTTCTATTGGTCTGTTTGTGGGAATAATCGTTTCAAACTCGGTGACCACAAATGAGCTTATGTTTATATAAAACTTCCTGAGAAAGTACGAAGGGGACCTGCCAGCCTTTGCTGACAGGTTGACAAAGTCTGTTGCCGCACACTCTGCTTTGGGTCTGCTCTTGCATAATTCTGAGCTGCCTTTGCTTCTCATCATGGCTTTCTGCAGATTTGTAGGAGCTTGTTCCATAGCTCTGCTTCATCTTAAACTGCTGGGCATCCTCATCCCTTCCTGGCGCTCTTGTGTGGATAAGTAGTGACTCCTCTGGCTGATATGGAAGCAAGCAATATCCTCTAATGCATAAGTGGGAGGGGATGGAGGAGAAGCTATTCCAGCTCTGCTGCATCTGCATCCCCCAGCTCTGAGCAACAAGCTTGGCCTGAAGAGAGAGGACAGCAAATTTGATGGGAGCGAAAACAAAACAGAGAAGGAAATTCCTCCTCCTAGAGCAGGGGAACTGATTTCTCCTTTGTAATCTCATACTAAGAGTATGAAAGCAATTCTCAGGAAGGTTTGTCCGAACAACAACCCCATGACGGAAGGAAGTAATCTTAGTATTCTCATTTTGTAAATAGGGAACTGAGACACAAAGGGTGGGTGTACCTCACTTAATTGTATACATTTGGAAACTTGGTCTGTGCTGGTTGTTTGGGCTCCCTCTGTAGTCAATGGAGAAACACAGGCAATTCCAGAGAGTAAATATCCTATTTTTTTCTTGGCTACTTATTTTCACAGTGGAAGAGTTGTTCTTCACATAAGCCCCATTAGGAGCTTGGGATAGGTAGAGAACCATCTTGATTTTCTGATGGGTATCCTGAGATTTTTCCTGAAGTATTCAAATAGGATCAGGCTCTCACAAAATGCAGTTTTAGCTGCTTTGTTTTGAAAACCTAGCCGATGGCATATTTTCATCCTTGCTTAATAGCCCAGTGTTTTGAACAGTCATTTTGGAAGTGAAAGTCTCAGTTCAGTCCTGAGACAGCCTGGGTTTGTCCCTCATAGAAACATGACCTAGATACTTCACAGCTCTGCTGTGTAGTGCTACGCTCCAGATGGGTAACAAACAAGTTTAAGAGTGGTGTCAGACCTTGGGGAATATGAGCCAGCACGGACTCTCCTTTATGTGTGTAGACAGAAGAGAAGCAGTGATTCTCCAACCTCAGTTCTCATGTTTCTATCCAGGAGCAGAAGCATGTATCCCAGGAAAGAAGCTCATGGATGTAGTTTTTAACAACAGTTAAGCCAACAGAACCCAAACTGGTTATGGTGCCCTGGGCAGCTTTGGTCACTATCATGGCTCTTAGAGCTTCTCCCAGAGGTTTGTGCTCTTGCAACTTTTTTTCTTTCCCTTCTAAAATTCTCTCATTCCATCTGCTAACCATCTTTAAGTGGTAACATCAATTGTTGGAATCTCACACAGTGTGGAAATATGTTATGGACATCATATTCCCCTAACTAAACTTGTTTAGGCAATTTCTGTGATTTTAAAACACTTTCCCTTTAGATAAGAGGCATGAAATCCTTCTGAACAATAAGCACATGATTTGTGATTTACAGAGAGGAGAGGAGAGGAGAGGAGAGGAGAGGAGAGGAGAGGAGAGG
>JAWLRI010000771.1:2742183-2753155 GCA_034781795.1 Crypturellus tataupa
GAAAAGAAAAGAAAAGAAAAGAAAAGAAAAGAAAAGAAAAGAAAAGAAAAGAAAAGAAAAGAAAAGAAAAGAAAACCAGTAGTTATTGAATAGAAGGTCACATAAAGAAAAGAATATTGTAACTGGACTGATAACCGTGTCCTTTAAATTAATACCGAATAATTGGAAATGATAATTTGCAAGTGACATTTCCTGCATGGTTAACCGTGGTATAGACTTTATTGTTATATTGTTAAATATGAATAAGTTGCTGAACAACTGCTAATAGCATTTGTAGCTATTGAAGATAAGGCAACAGTAAGGGGTAATCAAACCACATTCTACCAAGTATAAAATGACTATGTAAAATGACATCTATAAATCAAAGCTTAATACCCTGATGTAGCTTAGAAATGACTGGGCAGCCCCTAAGCTTGCTGTGGTAGGGCTGGCTGATGGCCTGGTCAGGTGACTGTAGCTGACATGGGTGAGAGGCTGGTGCTCTCATCCCTCAAGCGATGCATCCTGAAAATGCTGTTGCATCTTTACATTTGCTGGTGTAACTCTTTGTGTCAATGCTCCCCACCCTGGTTCTGTCTGATTTGTTTTTAAAAAGCTTGTCTGATAAAAAAAAGTTTAGGCAAAATTTGAACATTTTGACAGATTTCCTAAACAAAGATCACCTTCAGTTGGACCAGCGAGTATGTGCATGCAATGTGGGGCTTCCTGTCCAGACCACACTTTGATATAAACTTGGAGAAAGTGCAGAAGAAGGCCACCAAAAGGATTAAAGGGTTGGGAGAAAATGCACAGTAGTATAAGAAGTGAAGAACTCAATTTGTTTAGCTTGTCAGAAAGAAGACTGAGAAATATTTTGATTGCACTGTATAATAGAGAAAATGCAAGATATGAAAGGGCAGTTTAATCTGTCAGAACGCAGATAACAAGCATCATGGAAATGAAAGCTAGACATGTTCCTCTTAGAAATAAGGCACATATCTTTTTAACAATGAGGCTGATTAAGCAACTACACAAAGGAGCGATGGAGTTTCCATTTCCTGATGCACAGCAGTTAATTTAAATCAAGTCACCTTCCAGAGAGAAATGTCTTATTCCAATACAATCTATTGGACTAGGTACAGGCCTAACTGGATAAGAGAACAGGAAGTCAAATCAAATGGTGTGGGTTTTAGTGGTAGCTTTAAAATATAAGAATAAAAACAGTACTACAGAAGCATGTGTAAATCTGTCTCATAGCTCATCTTATCTCATCTCATCTCATTTATCTCATCTCATTCATCTCATCTGACTGCACTTTAATTGAGGATATAAAAAGATTCCAGTAGGTAATCCAGGTAGGTCTTCCCTATTTTATAGCTGTATAATTGGAAGTGTTTATTATTATTATCACCATTAGGGCTTAAGCATATATTTAATGTGCACTTAAACACTTTTTTGAACTTGCAGCCTTCATCATCACAGTGTAATGAGAACTGAATCATTACAGAGCAGCAGATTAGTTCTTGGAGCTTCAGGACCGTAGGCAGTGATGCCATTAACTCATATAAACCACACAGCACTGGGGCTGGCAGATCGAAAAGAGATGTCCAATGAAAATGTAAGCCACTGAAGTTAACTCATGTTGAGGCTACTCATGTACCTGCTAAATATGTGGATGCTAAATACAGGATGTATGAATCAGTTTTGAAGGTATATGCAGCATAGGTGCATTTGCAATAAATTTTTCAATCCCTCTATTTTTTCTATCTTTTAAACACTGCAGGAAGTGTTGTTTGTCTGTGTAAGACAACTATACATATATGTCAATCTGTATTTGTATATATCTGCTGAGCCATAAACCTCTGATATTTTTAGAACTATCTAGAAAAGTCTCTGTCCTCTATCATTAGTCATTTGCTGTGCAAGCAGGTTGAGACAGAAAGATTTTTTTTAAGTGCAGATTTAGTAAGCTTTTTTGATGGCATTTTGGTGGTGTTATATCATTAAAATGGGAATCCAACTAACCGCTTCTCTTCCCATGTGTTTGAAATACCTGTAGGATCATGCTTATCCTCTCAGTTTACAATCATACTGTAGGACTATTTGATACCAGACATTGCTGAGCTTGAGATCTAACAGAATTGCAAGATAAATAAGCTATGAGAAGCAAAAAAAAAGAAGGCTCCTTAGACACATTCTCTGCAACAAAGTCCAAATGCAGGTCTATGTTTGTGGTAGCTGTGCTTCTATGAAGTTTTTCTCCCATGCAGTTTTCCAGGAGTCAGTGGTGGCTCTGCTTTACTTCCAGGTTCCTCTTACAATTAAACTTTTCATGACAATATCTTTGCATCTCTGCTACTCTGTCAAATCTGATTCAAACTGGCCTAAGGACTAAAAAGTTCTTATTGTGGGACAGGTATAGAGACACCAAGAAACAGAGATGATGTGATTTCACATACTGTCCCCTAAGGAAACCAGAATGAAAAAGGGATTGACTATTTATACAGATACCAAGGATAAAAATACAAACCATAATTAAAGACAATAAAACTATTGGGAAGAACATTAAACATTGTACTTCAGGGCTTAAGTTAAACTCTGGCTGTTAGAGAGGATTATAGCTCTGTATCAGAGAAAATAATTGATTTTCTGGGTCACTTTATATGCATTATGCATTTTATATGCCAAAAAAAAAAGAATCAGTTTATTTTTTCCCGATTTTGACTTTTTCTGATGGAAACTTTTTGACAAAAGTAACCAGAGTTTTACATTTTTGCAAACATTTGGTGAGTTTAAACTTGTTGCTCTTCTGTATAGTAAAAATATATAATGCAGAATTATTTCATCCATCTTTCACCAAGATCTGGAGTGGAGATCTGGGCACTGTGGGGAGGTGAAATGAGAGTCATAAAGTATTTCATTGATGTTTTCTGTGAAGCTTTTTATTCCTTCCTAATAATGTCCTTCTCTTCTGACTTTACATTTGATTGGAGAAGGACATTGGATGTCCAGTTTGGCCCAGGCTGATAAAGTCCATGATTGGGACACCATGACTTGTAGGTCTCCCTTATCTTTTATTGCCAGCACAGTCTCTTCACCTGAGATGTTCTTACTATTTTTCTCTATTAACTGTATGAGGAATGAGGGTCTGGCAGCTCTGGTAGTAGGTGGTCTGAATTACTTGTCATCCTCTTATCCTTATACACAGTAAGAGGTGAGATGCTTTAATTAGACTCTGGTGGTGGTCAATGTGAATATAATTTTATGATTAAAAAAGAGGAGGTAAAGTTCTCCAGGGTTAGAGTTACACTTGCTAGAGGGAAAATTCCTGCTGCAGAAGCAACAGCTCTTTGGCAGTCTGCCCTCATCTTTCTCCTGAGATTAGAGGTCCTGTGACAACTGTTTACTTACCTGGGATTGTACTCGCTTTAATGATTTTGGTTGGAAATGGCTAATGTCTTCCGCCAGAAAATTATTATGAGTGTTTTTTACTGGGTTTGCTTCGATACCATTCCTTAGTAGGGTATCTTCCCTAAACCAACAGTCTTGGTGGCTAAGGAGAAGGGTTAAGCCAATGCAAAGTCATGAGGAGATGAGCACTGAGCCACGTCATTGACTATGGAAAGCCAGGAAACACTGGAAACATCTTGTCCCAGACAAGCTTGGTCTCCTTTTTTTCTCAAAGAGCTTTCCTGGCCTGCCTGGAACATTGCATTGATGTTGATGCAGTTCATAGAATCATAGAATGCTTAAGGTTGGAAGGGACCTCTAGAGGTCATCTAGTCCAACCCCCCTGCACACGCAGGGCAATTGCAGTTGTGCAGTGCAGTTGTGCAGCATCTGCTCACACAGAAGCAGGGGACTTATTTCCTCTCTCTGTGCCTCTTCTCCCTATCTGGGAAATGGAGCCAAAACTTCCTAATGGCATGATGTGCACAAGCACTCTGGGCTTGGATCTTTGAAATACCAATTTGTATTGAATTTCAGGTACAAAAGACGGAGTGTCAGCAGGATTTGATGCCTTAAATATCACTAAGGCTCTGACTTAACTACACTGAGATGAGAGTTGTAGAATATCATTTAGGCTGGCGCTGGTGTAATAGAGCATATAAAAGGCATTCTCCCTCAGGGAAACCCACTCAACTGATCATGGACCAACTGGTTACTTTAAACTATGGTAATCCTGTAGCTGCAGTGTTCATGGCCTGAACTTTTTGTGCAAAAGTCTTTTGAAATCCACCTTTTCACCTCTTCAGCAGAGCGCATGGCATGTCTGCATGCACACTAACAGCCCTGGAGAATGTGTGTAGCCATGGAACTGTTCTAATGTTGACATTTATACTATAGCATGGCAGTTTGTAGGTTGGTGTCTGCTGCCTGCTTATCTGAGACAGCTTCCCACAGAGCTGTGGGTCTTACAGCTAACACAGGGTGTCCCTTTGCCTCTGCACCTCTAGGAAAATACTTGAAGGTGCCACCATGAAGCACACAGGAGCCAAGTTTGACTCATCACCTCCCCTGCTGATATATGAAAAAATTTCCAAATCTTATCTCTTCTTTCTCCACAGTATTTCTGGAATCTAGCTTTTCTCTCTTCTTGACAAAGTCAGTCTGGCACTCAGGAAAGAAAATTCAATGTCCTGAGAGGGCAGACACACTGGACAAAACTTCTACATGGTTGTAGATCCCAGAAATAGCTTCCTTCTCCAAGACACAGCACGGAACTGTTTCTCCTCCAGGGCTGGGAGCAGGGAATATCTGTGACATGCAGAGACATGAGTTGGGCAAAGGGCTGCTTGGCGAGGTTGAAGCCAGGCAATTGCCTCTTAGCATGGCTCATGCAAGGATGAGGGTCTTCCTGGCTGCTGCTCCATTGGAAACTGGTGCTCTTCCAGCTCACTGAGACTGCATTCACCTGGGATACCTAAGTTAGTCTGCTGTTGGCATAGGTTACCTTCACGGCCAGAGGAGAGAGAGGCCAACTCTCTGTTGGCCAAAAGACACTTCACCTCAGACATGCATCAATCTCCATAGACTCGCCAGTGACTTCAGAGGGAACTGTAGGCGACTTCAACCCAGCGTAGGTACCTCAGTTAAGTACCCAAAATTAATGGAAATAACTCACTGGCCCAGGGTGTGTGATAATGGGTCAAACTCTCAGAAAATGTGGGGCAGGGTGGAAGGAGACAAGAGGGTAACTCACAAACCTCTAGACCAGCCTTTCCTACAGATTACTTTTCCCAGTATTTTTCTCAGAAAATAAGACAACCACATGTCTCGAGCACAAGGAGAAGAGAATCAAATTCAAAACAACGATGGTACATGTATTTAAACACGCAAAGCAATCAGGTCATAAATATTGGACTCAGGACTATTAAGTGGTAATTTCTTGGTGGGCTTTTTTTTCCTCTGCTTTTTTCCACCTATGAAAAAAAGGCAAGTTAAAGATGACAACAATAACAACAAATATTTAAATATACAATCTATATAAAACAACAACAATAAACCAAGAGAAGAGCTATGAAGTCTGGATATCATCTTCACCAGTGTCCACAGCACATCTGCTACTATAGACTCCAACAGAGAAGATTTCAGAGTTCTAACCACTATTGAACAAGACATTGCCAGATTCATCCACTCCATTCATGACAGGCTAAGTCTGAGCTGACTTTTTACCTCCCTCAAATACTGCAGTCATTGTCCAAATTTGGGGGGTATAAATTTGACCCCCAACAGGTCAGTGACTGATCTGTAAAGTGGGTGAAATAATTCTTCCTGGCTGCTGTGTGCTCCTGTGCTGTTGTGAATTTACACTGCTACAGAAGCCATCGTTTAAGAAAATGCATAAACCTGTAGGCTATTTCTTTTACAAGAAAATGGATATGGAGGAATACATGCAGCTCATTTCATCTGATGCGAGTATAGTAGCTCAATCAGAAGGAACTGTGATGAACCCGATGTTTTATTCTACAATTGCGAGGAAATAGGAAGCTTCTTTAATAGAAGCAAAGTTTTGTTAAATATAAGGATGCAGACACTCAGTAATCCCTGTAAACCACTTCCCTGGCATTAGTGATGCTGTATTGATTGATCCCAGCAGAGAATTTGGCTCACAGCATGGCAGGATCATATTACAGCAAATATTGTTCTGTGTGTCTTCATGTAAAACTGGATCATACCTGAGCAAAACAGGAAAAAGCAACTGCTTGAAGGAGGTCAGGATTTTGCAGAAAATGAAAATAACTTACAAAACTGGAACTGAGGGTGCGGTTCTACAGGAACTCCACTAATACAGAGCCAGAACATTTTTCAGTCCCTAGCATAACTGTGCTGGACAGGAAGGAAAGTCATGCTATATGCTGGGGATGGCTTTGTTTTCTATAAGCAAGGGTACATCCAAGAGAGTCAAGGTCATGACTCTACTAAAGAGGACAGAGATGGGTTAATTGCTGTTAGGACAAGAAGTAGAAGGATCCCATCAATGCCTCACCACCACCGTAAAGAATCATCCTTGTGCTGCTTGCAACCAAATCCCAAAGCTGAGGGGCACTAGAAGCTTCTCATGATGGTTTCTGCTGGGTTGTGGCCTCTTGGCATTTCAAAAATATAGGGACAATAGAGAGGCATTTTGCTGCCTCATATCGTATTATTACAGAAGCTCCAAATCTTTGCTGTTGATTTACAATATATATATATATATATAAAGATTTTTTATTTTCTTTTGAGGAAGTAGACTATAGCACAGTTGGTTTTGCTGCAGTTCTCCATATTTGAAATCCGATGGGACCCTTCTGTACAAGAGCTTAATTTGGACTTGATGGGAGCCCAGTTTACCAGTTTAAGCCACTGTTGGATAATACAACTTGAGGCTGTTCCACAATAAAGCACTGCATTCATCCGTGAGCCTTATCGCTAGGACTCATCTGACCTTTTCCAGGTAAGCTGGAATTGCTTAACACCGTGGCTACCCCAAAACTAATAGAACCTTTCAGCATGGCTTAGACTATCACTTCACTTCCCTGACATCAATTTCTAAAATAAAATAGGAGGCTAATTGGTAAATCAGGTGAATTTTCTTCCTCCCCCCTGGGATATAATGGTCAAATGCATTTTCAAATCTAAACTACCAGTACGAAAGTATGACTTAAATGCACAAACAAAAGGATAGGCTCAGTAGGAGGATGAAAGTTCAACTAGAATTTACCAAGGCAAATTTATCACAGTAGGTGGGGATTGGTGTTAACAGGGGTATCCAGAACATAGGCCAGCTTTAATCACCATAATCTTCAGGGGACAAATGGATGTCCAAGAGAGACAGCACAATTCTCAGGCTTCTGGCACCCCAAAATCATTTTTGCCACATCATGTCATGCTACCGTACTGAAATGCTTTTAGAGAAACCTGAGACCACAAAAGTTGACTAAAGCACAAACTCTTCAAGAACCACCTGACATGGGGTTCTGAAACTGAAATTGTCATTAGTAGCATGCTTAGCATATTTTACAATGGATTTGAGATGTGCTGCAAAGCCAAACCAGAGGAAACTTCAGAAGCTGAACTGCTGATCCAGGTGGCTTAAATGCTAGACCGTATGTCGTCTTCATCAGCAGGTATATGTTCTGGATAAGGATCAACAGCTGATGTGAATTCTGGGCAGGAAAATGACTCTTCAAGGAGCTTGAGGGGAAAAGAAAAAAAAATAGTAAGATGAAGGTAAAAGACCAAGGAAACTAGACCCATGGTATCAAATCTCTACTGCTCATGAATTCAACCCAAGCCAAGGGGAGCCCACAGTACAACATGTTTCAACAGACTGTCCATCTGACTGTATATGAACTATCAGAAATGGTAAAAAGGGAAAAATGGAATCATGAAAGGCCCTTATTCCTTTCATTCATATTATTTATCTTACAGAAGTCATGATTACGAGCAGCAATCATGAAACATAGTCCCATACTGCTACTTTCTATACTTATGCAGATGAAAAAAAAAAAAAAAAAGGAGAGTTCCAAACCACTTCTAATCTCTGCAGAAGGTGCAAATATCCTCTAATCACCACCCACGGTATATGAGCTGGGGCTCTGGGTACAATCTCCTGTCTAAACTAGCAAAACATGCCCTTTGGCATGGCTGGTCTGGTGACCCGGCCTGGTGACAGCACCAAGCCAGCTCAGAAACATCCCCATTTTGGATGCCCATCTGAGCTACCTTGCTGTAGGAAGCAGAAGGAAACGGGAGGTATCCGAGCAGGCTCTCGATAGCTATCACGAGTCGCGCTGGGGCAGTGTGAGCAACGCTCTGGTGCAACCCCCAGGAACGCTGTCTGCTGCCTTCCTGGCGTGGAGCTTCCTCCAGCACTTGGCGAACGCACAGGAATCCCATGTTTAGAAAGCCATTTTCCTGTCCGTATAAACAGTTCGACCACAATAGCCTGATTCCTGGCTCGGAGGCCTCATTTAAATGTTGGTCAGTTGAGGCCCACAATTAACATTTAATTAGTAAACCCATTACAAAGGCAGGAAGTCTTAGACTTTCCCTTCATTCTCTTTCAGGCCTCGGAAGGGAAGGACCAGGCCCATCTTTGGCTTTCCATTTAACAGACAGATTTTTTATTATTTTTGTTCCCTCTCCTCACTTCCCGCTTTCCCTCACCCCCTCCCCATCCAGAACATTTACTTGCCCTTAAGAAGACCAGCATGACCTGAATATATTGAACATTTGCCTGCAAATAACCTACTTATCATGGATATTTCTGTCTACATGAACTTGGACTCAGTGGATGGCTTCTCCAGCATTGCTAGGGGTCTGAAGGAGCAGCGGATTTATGGGGTTAGGTAGTGAGGATGCAACTTACCTGTATTTACAGGCCTTTGCTGTAGAGGTTTAGATTAAAAAATCCATGTTATACATGACTCTAGAGGCTTAGATTTAATGTGTCTGAAATCCAGGGCCAAACTGGCCTCTTGACGACAAAAGGGAGAAATGATATGATAAAAGAAAGACAAAAACCCTAACTGAGAGTGAGAGTGTGCCAATAGTGAGGTAGTTTAGTGGAGAAATGTGTGATTGGATTCATGTGGTGTTCCTTTTCATGGTCTGAGAGAGGAACTGTGACAAGGTGTTCATCTGTCAGTGTCTGAGAGGATGTAGGACCCCTCTTTTGGTCACCCAGTATCTTTTCATGATGGAAATCCTGGAATATAAATTGCAAGTAGATTTAGATTTTAGATAATGTTAAAAAATCTTATGATAATTTATTCATATGTTCATGCCCTGAAGTAGGGATAAAAGTAAAGAAATCAGTGAAAAAAAAAAACAAAAAACAAATACAAAACAAAAAACAAACCCCAAACTCTTCTAAAAGACTGTGCAAAAATTGTTTCTCCTGTTTCTCTCCAATATCAAACCTCTCCTCTGTTATAACATGAGGCAGATTTCAGGTAGCACACCAGGCTGGCATTTCATATTTTGTGTTTTGTCATTTTGGAGAAAATTTCTCAAAATAAACTTTTTATTTCTCCTCAAATGGAGATATGCAGTGCTAGTCATACCATCATGCATACAAGTGTTATATCATTTTTTTAAAGAGAGACTCTGGGGAACAAAAGATGCTCCAATTGCGAGACTTGCTGAATTGTTTTTTTCTTGCCTATTTTTTTTTGTCAGAGAGGAAAAACTACAAGTTCTTTCTTTTTTATGATATTAATGTTTGAAATTGTAATTTTCCCTCTCATGTTGTGATCTGGCCATCTAAACAAATTGGCTTTGGATTCATTGTTTTATTCCATGAGACCTCTTTAATTCATTGTTTTTCTTTTAAACAGTACATCTTTAACATTTCTTTCCTCTTGTTTTCACAGAATTGGAAGGAGATCACTGACTTGCAGTGATTTATGGAGGTGCTTAGGTCTGGTTTGTTTTGTTTTTACACAAGTATTAAGAATCATTTATCATTCAAAGAACATGGGACAGGGACCAGAGAAAGCCTTCTCCTTCATACCCCACCACAGATCTAAATGTTGGACTAATTTTTAGGGCCACATTCCTTTTTTTATGTGTTAGATGTCTAGGTCAATATGTAGCAGAATGTTTCTGGAACGTCCTGTTTTCTCTTTGGTTTCCTCCACAAGGAGAAAGGGAATCGAAGGGAATCCCTTACGCAGGTCATTTACCTGCTTCCTCATCCACTTCAGTTGCATTTACTGGGACATCGTGTGGGATGATCATAGTCATAACATTGCCTGCTTTTTTATTCCCTCCAGTGGTGTTTTTCTCACAAGAGAGAAATTTATTCTCCTCTGGCAGCTACTCAGAAGGTTCTGTGACAAGAATGGACCAAGAACGGACAGTCCCCTGCTAACCTGTATGGCCTCCTAAGGACTATACGTGAGAGTCATCTGACCAGAAGTTTTCATCTATAAAGTAGATATTTACACTTGAGCAAATCATTGTGAGTCAGTAAAAACTAGGACACAATTCAAATTCACATTCAAACAGAGAGAAGGTCAGATGTTTTCATAAACTCCACAGTTTGCACTGACTATAATGGGATGCTAGACACTCACTCACCTGCATTGCAGACATCTGAAATTAGATGGCATGCAATCATCCAACCTATATACACCCAGACATACACTGTTCTGTTCTTACCATGTTGTCTTGTTGTGCTTGTTGTGATCCAACACCCACCACCAAAAACCCGCCTTTAAGGAGGTACTTTCTGACCAGGAGATTTTAGAGTTGAAAGACTGATGTAAAGCCTTGGAAATACCAGTCACCCTTCTGGTAAGAAATAATGGAGTGAAAAAGAACTTTGACATTTGACAATTAAATTATTCATCCGATTTTTCATCCTATCATTGGAATAGTTTCTATTTTTTTTCCCCAATAGCTCCATTTTGGATTTTTTAAATTTATTTTCCTTTCTTTCTTTCTTTCTTTCTTTCTTTCTTTCTTTCTTTCTTTCTTTCTTTCTTTCTTTCTTTCTTTCTTT
>JAWLRI010000771.1:2753255-2764234 GCA_034781795.1 Crypturellus tataupa
TCTTTTCTTTTCTTTTCTTTTCTTTTCTTTTCTTTTCTTTCTTTTCTTTCTTTCTTTTCTTTTTCTTGCTTCCTTGCTTCCTTGCTTTCTCGCTTGCTTTCCTTCTTTCCATCTCTCTTTCTCTTTCTTTTTCTTTTTCTTTTTTTTTTTAATGTAGAACTTCACCATGATGAGCACCTAGTAAGTCCTACAGTATCCTCTTTTGTTCTGGCATGAAAGAGAGGTAAGCCTCAGTGCTGGTGATTGAATAGACATTCCTGAAATAAGATATATTCCTGATATAAGAGCTCAGCTCTCTAGACCCACGCTTAACTCCTGGGGTCAAATTTTATCAGACCCTAGGGATGGGACTCAGGACAGGTCATCTGAATGGCGCTCTGAAGGATTCATTTCTCTCCTCTGGCACTACAGAAATTCTTTAGAACTAGCCCAAACTTGTACATTTATCTTTAACATGTATGCAATTAAACTAGACCTATCCCACCCGTTGTCTAGATACTTAATTAGTCCAAAGCTTCTTTTATGAATGAAGTGTACTGTACTAGCACTACCTGGTAGACCCACGTACATGGAGCAAGAGAGTGTGTCCTCAGATTTGTGCACGTGTCCAGACCACTATATAGCAATTCAAACAAAATATACAATTGAACGGTGAAAGAAGGATCTAGCTTGCAGACAGTATCTCTGAGAAACTTCGTCATTGTGCTTTAAATGTTAATACTTCTTCATAAATATTTTTCTTTTTAAAATTGTTGTTCTTGGTGGCAGAAATAGAGAAACACTGGAACAAGATTACTTGCTAATATACTGAGGCAGTCAGTTTATAAATCACATGATTCTCTGAAATAGTAAATAACTGGCCTCATAACATAAGCAAGGCCAGTATAATCATGCCTTAGATGCATCAGTTTGCTTTTCTTTTTTCTTTTCTTTTCTTTTCTTTTTCTTTTTTTTTTCCTTTTTTTATTAAAATTTAAATCAGGAATAGAAATAAAACAGCCCAGAGTTCATGACCTGTGCAGGAATGCAATTAGCCCATAAAAATCATGACTGGGATTTGTTGTAAGGTAGAAACTTGATCCCTTGAAAAAAGAAGTTGTCCCTTTGCAAGGTACCAAATGATGAGGAAGAACAAAATGAGAGAGATGAGCAGGTTTTTTTTTTCTTTTCTTTTTTTTTTTTTTTTTTAATTTTAACCCCACTTCCCTCCCAACTAGAAAGAGCTGTAAAAGAAAAGACCCATCACCTCCTGTAGTCAAGTTTCACAGCAAACAAGAAGTCCTGAGTAACTCCGTGATTACTTTTATCTCTGTAAAACTAATCCTGTGATAAACCTCTTGTTTCCTATACTTGATGTACCACTATTTTACCAGTCCTGAATGCATCAGGCACATTGTGGATGGCTCAGTATGAACAAACAGAACCTGACAGTTTCCTTCCTTAAAGTAAACAGAAGTGGTACTTAGACACAGTTCAAAGAGTTTAGCACTCCCAGAATGGCTATTATTACCCTTGAGGTGGGCAAGTGGACCTAGTTTTTCATTCTGGTAAAGGAACCTTTCTTATTTTTCTCTCTTCCCTTTTTTACTAGCAGTAAAATAATTACGAAGCCTGTTTTCCATTTTTTTACAGTTTCCTACTTCCACTTTTCCATGCAAGATGAACTGTCCATTTACACACACATTTCCTTTTCTGAGAAAAAGAAAAGAAAAAAAATGCCATTTGAACTGCCCAAAACATGTTTTAGCGAAGTTTCTTTATACGCTCAAAGTTTACACAATACAGAAGGAGAGAATATATTTTAATAATAATATTCCAGAGACTTAATGAGGCCTTTGCTCCAAAGATTTCTTAATCATCAGTGATGGGGACAAAGCTGCTCATTTCCCTAGAGGCTTTAACTCTCTAATGGTCACAAATTCTATGACACCTGCAATGGACATCATCTTTTTTTTTTTTCCAGATCTTAAATGCCCCTAAGTGCCAAGATAGGTCACAAAGAAGTAATGTGGAGTATAGTGAAAATTAAAGTCAAAGAGCTATTCTGAACAAAATGCTCATTTGGGAATGCCTTTTCATCGTGAAAGAGCATGTTCATCCTATATGAGTGTAAGGAACCACTCATAGTGCCTATGTTACATATTAGGAGGATGGGAGGG
This sequence comes from Crypturellus tataupa, assembly GCA_034781795.1. Taxonomy (NCBI): domain Eukaryota; kingdom Metazoa; phylum Chordata; class Aves; order Tinamiformes; family Tinamidae; genus Crypturellus; species Crypturellus tataupa. Next base: position 2,755,415 of record JAWLRI010000771.1, read on the forward strand.
AGAAGATTTGACTCCTCTAGCATTGGATATGAAATATTCGATTGACTTACTAGAATGATTATAGTAAATAGTAAGCAAAATGGTTGGTGCTGGAGTACCTGGCATATTAGGGAAAGCTGAAGGTCCTGGGTTGATTCAGCTTTAAGAAGATAAGATTCAGAAATGATACCACTGCTTATATTGTGCTCTTATGTATTGCAGCTACCTTATGGGAGTGAGTAGGGAAGCCAGAGGAATCTAGGAAAAAAAATAGGAATTACTTATCATGAGAGTGGTCAAGCAGTGGAAGCAGGATCCAGAAAGACTGGAAAATCTCCATCCTTCTAAATATTCAAAATTCAACTGGAGAAAATGCCAAGCAACTCAATCTAACTTTGAGGATGTCTCTGCTATGAAAGATATGTTGGATCAGATGATCTCCAAAGGCTTTTTCAAATATAAATAGTGATTCTGTCACTTACCAAACCTGAAGTTTGGTGTCTTGGTGTTCTCTATAAAGTGGACTCCTTTGTACTAATTATGGTGTCAAAATAGCTGTGCTGAAGCACCCTGACATGTCTGTCTCCTTCTCCATCGACATTGAGGGCACTCCAGAAATTATCTCAGCCTAGAGTCTGTGTATGTGCAACTTTGTATGTGCAAAGTTAATTGAGATGAAATAGGATTGAATGTAGTGAGGAGAAGTTTCTCCCTGTTAGCTAGTTAGTAACAGTGGAAGCTGAACTCCTAACACAGACACCATAATTAAACGCCTAACGATCTTCCAGTTATCTACCCATAGGCGTCATGTGTTGCTTGAGATGTGTTAGAGTCTGAGCCACCTTCAGGGACAGGTAAATATGGCATAAGTGATCTCATGGGACACTTGACACCCAAATGTGGCCAATGAAGTCAAACCCATGCTGGGAGATGGTGAACATGTATAGAAACATATAGTGAACATGTATAGAAAAGGTATTCAGCTCCAGCTGTTCCACAATGGCTATTTTGACATTTGGCTCAGGCAAGTAGGTCCCTAAATATGTAAATACAGACATTAATACACTGTTATGTATATTTTACATTAATAGTATCCTGCATCTCCCATTGCAATGTGTATGACTGAATTTTCCTAGGAATAGAGAACTAATTTGGGTTGTTTTTATTGGACTTATCCTCTATGGAAAATGTTGAGTTTCTTCTCTAAAAGGCTGAAAAATGATTTTTTGTGTGTGTGTTTGGATAGAACACTTTGAGAATTTTGAGGGAAAATGTGAAGTTTCAAGCTCTTATTAAAAATGTCCTTTTCCACATGCAAGATTTATGCAAGTCCACTTGACTTGACTTAGCAATGGTGAAGATGTTGTGGAAAATGTTTTGACCAGCCCTGAGGAACACACCAAAGAAGTGAGATCTCTGGAAACAAGCCTCTTTTGTTTGGAGCTTAGAAATGCTCATTCTTAATGAGATGCACACAGAAGTGCCAAATATTCAGAACAATGTAAATAGTTAAAATTTTAGGCCTATAGTTCACTAAAAGGAGAAAGCAAATATTTGTTTCTTCCTCTGTGCTTATTCCAGGTCACAACAAGGTGATATGTGACTATTGGACCCTGTTAACAGATTAGCTTATGCAGACACCATAGAGTCTTAGATCTTCAGTAAGTGCTGCTGGTTTAACTCTCTCAGTTAGATGGTATAACTGAGCAAGAAAAATAAATTAAACTAAACTAAACTTAAAACTTCATGTCTAACCAAGATAAATGAACCAGCAATGCTTTCCTTCGCCATTTCAAGTATGTCTTTGGGTACACTGCTACTACCACCGTACAACAGTATCTTTAATGTGTGAAGTGGTGTTGTGTGTTAGTGATGCAGGTGACAAAAATGAGGAAAAGTCCTATTGGGAAGCTGCAGCAAGAAAAATGTCTCCCAACTGATTCCCTTTGGATAAGGGTTATTGGGCAGCGTATTCCTGGGATGCTCTCCCAAGGCCTTTCTCTGGTGCTTTATTCAGTTTGGCATGTGGACTTGCAGGGTGAGGGGCATCATCCTATGCAATACACACCTCTAAGCACGTGGAAAAGACTGGTAGAAAGGAATGGCGTGAAGCTCAGGGATTTCTCTACCATTTACCAACAAAGATGTGGCCAAATGAATCAACAATCATTTTTCCCAGGTTGTCCGGACTGGAATAACCTGTAGCACTGATCAGGCTGTGGGTGCTTTGGAGCCCTCCTAAAATATACAGGGAGGATTAATCATCTCCTTTTTATAGCTAGGTATACTGAGGCACAGGGAGGAGATGCTAACCACGGAGTATTACAGTGCCACAGCCTGCAAGAGCAACAAGCTCTCCTGACACCTCAGCGCTTGCTTTTTAACCACCAGACCATGAATCCTGTTTGCTTTGTTTTCTTGGGTTTTGTGCATGTTTGTTTTCCCCTTTCATGTTCTTAATGATGCTGGTCCATGGTAGGCAGCGGGCAGCTGATAGATTAAAGGGAGTGCCTGGCTGAAACGACAGGCAGGATGCTTCATCAGCTCGGGGGCTATTTAACATTTTCCCTATGGTGGGGATCTGCATCCCTCCCACTCGTACTCATATAACATCCCCGAGGCAAGGACAACAATTGCCTAAATGGAAAAAGGAAACACTTCCTGTGCCTTTAACTACTTTTAGTGCAGCTTGGCAGCTTCAAAGAAAGCAGTGTGCTTACCTAACTGTCACCCAGGGCTCAGCAGTTGTGCAGGAGCCCATGGTTTCTGGGGACAGATCCATCAGAAACTGCACTGAAGGAACTTAAGTTCACCAAAGAGCTTGGGTTTACCTGTTGGCTCCTCTCATCTCCACGAGCCTCAGCTACAAAACAATGTGGTTTTTAAAAAGACCACCCACTTCGGATTGTTTTTCACTCTTACTTCATCTAACTTTATTTCAGGTTCCCCCCATGTAGCTCGTAATAACCTAAGTGCCCGAGTACTGATGAATCATCTTCACTTTCATATTTTTATGTCCTTCCACTGCAGGCTCCTGTTAAGAAATCAGATAAAAAGCAGAGAGAGAGACTAGCCTACCAGCGCAGGCACCGTAGGAGTCGCTTGCTCTTTCTCTCTGCCTCTGAGCATCTGCAAAACTGTTAAACCACAGTCCTGCCTGGTTTGCTGGTGGGGAGGACTGACCCAAGCCAATGAAGCAAAGCTCTTTTGCAAGGGCCTATTGTGTGTACAAGTATTGTAATTTGATTGTTTGTCCCATTTTTTTCCTGCTGGATAGATTTCCTGCCAGATTTTTTTTTCTTTATTAGTGTAGTAGAAAACAAAGTTAATAATTTTGTGTGCATAGAAAGCTGCTTCTGATAATATGAAGAGGTGCCTTAAAGCCTCATATGAGAGATTATTTTTTCCTGCTTTGCTGTCTCATGAAGTTGAATATTCCCAAGTGTTCTTAGTGCAGGTTTGATTTTCACTAATAACACATTCCATGGATCACAGACTTACAAATGCCTTTGGGTGCAAATGGCTAAAATGCCTTGAGACCGAATTGCTTCAGCCCTAACAAATTGCCTCTGTATATTTTAAATATTCCAAAAGGATATCCTTTTAGGACAGCAGCAGACAGGCGGTGTTGGTATGGGCTAAACTGGTGGCCCAAAAACCTCTGTGCTGTGCAAAGAAAACAGCTGAGACACAGGTTGAAAGCTGAAACTGGAAGCACTTTTATATCCAATCTGTACAACAGTGTTGAGCAGAGGGGCCTTTCCTCAGAGATCCTGAACCTCTGCCCTACCAAAGAGAGGCTACCCAAAGCTTACACAGCAGATAGATCTTCCTTAACCACCCTCTAACACTTTTCATCCTCTTGCTACAACAGTATCCTTGCAGGTGCAGGTCACAGGTAAAATGAGAAGTGTCTGAGCAAAATTATGTCCCTTACCTAAGGCAGATTTGAACCCTGAGCTTGGGGACTGGGTGCCCTAAATAGTCTGTGAAGAAAATAGCTCTTACAGAGGAGCATCTAAACCAAGTTCCTTCACTTAGTCACACATTAATTGTGCTTAAATGTAGGCAGTGAGATAGCTACCCAAGACCATGCTCGCTTAAGGATAAACATTTCCTCTTATCACACTTATTTACAGGGCTATTGTCTATCAAATTTGGAGACCTGGAGCTGATGCTGCAGGATGAAAACAAAATAATAATAAATGGATGCAGATAACCAGGGAATACCTGAAGTCAGTATTATCTCTGGATGCCAGAAGCAAAGCAGTTATTGGGATTATTCTCATATTATTTTGCCATTAGAGGTTCTAATTAAAATGCAAGCTCTGACTGAGCCAGCACTGCTAACAGACAATCTCCGACCTAGAAAAGTTGTGATTTTAGGTCCTGCTGGCTTGTGCAGGGGTATCTCCCAGGGAAGTGTGTGAATGGGGCTGCGAGGTATCACGAGACCTGCCTGTCTGCTTGGCCGTGGGCGCCAAGAGAACAAACATGAGGACAGTGGTGTTGAAAGGAGATCCTGTGAATGGGGTGTTGCTGATGGGCTGCGTGACTCCCTGGCAGCCTCCTGCTATTTAATGGGCAACTGAGGAGGTGCACAGTGCTCTTAACTGTGTAAGTTCCATATTGATCTTTTTCACAACCTCAACAGGGAGGACAAGAAAGTGAAGGGTTGTTTTGCCTCTTGATTCCTAGTGGTGAACAGACTTTTTCATGTCTTTCTTTCAAAAGCTAGTCTTGATGGCCTCCTATAGCCATCATTTAGCTCTGCTGGCCTGTTTATTAGTCTACTAACAAATAAAGGGTTGATATCTCCATCAACCTACCAGGCTTATTTGATGCTGCTCTTGGTGAAAGTCTGAACTTCCTTTCTTTTACCCACTGTTATCAGTCAAAATTATATACTTGAAAGGATCATGTGCTTTGTTTTAGTGCTGACTTCTATGATATAATAGGAAGAGAACTCTGACACTAAAGGAAAGTTTCTTGAAAAATCTCTTGCCATTATACCAACTTCTGTATGAGTTATTCAACCCCCAGTAATTCCATAATACCTACACCATCTCTGAAAATGAATCTAGATCCTCAAGAAGACATGAGTGTTCCTCTCAATTTGAGGATGCCACACAAGTACCAGTGCCTAGACGTTGCCCAGCAGGGCTGCAGGGATGATCCCACAGCCATAATCATAGATCCCTGGATATCTCCTGTCCCAGGGGGAAGTCCTGTGTCTGTGACAGAGGCAGAAGAGTGTGCAAGGTGCTGGGATGACAATGAGAGAGATGTCTATGGTCCAGAAGGGAAGACCGAGCAGGAGGCAAAGAAATGAAGCTCGTGTGTGGTGCGTGAAGCTTGACTAGTCCTATGTATGAACACCCTTAAGCTGATTCTACTGCTACACAAGGGTCCAAGTTTTTCAGATCCAGGAATTCCACCCCCACTTTCAGTGGATGACTCTCTGTTTTAAACGCAGTACTAATCTTCCTCTCACTCTCCTGTGATGTGGAAATATGTCTGAAATTTCCATTTGTGACCACTTTTTGATTTGTTTTCCAGATTTAAGAAGTACAAAGAATAAAGCAAAAGTTCTTCAATAAGTATTTATCCTGTCTTAAAAAAAAAAAAAATGATTCTAGGAATAAATAAGCCATCTCTTTAGAAATGACTGAAAAAGGCTCAGGCTGGAGTCAGCTAGAGAAAGCATGAGTTGTGGAAGAGTCTGACAAGCTAGAGTCTGGGGGTGGAAGCTGTAGTGAAAGAGAAGGTCATTTTGTCAAGGCAGGGGAGCTATGACTATTTACACCAGCTGAGGCTCTAACTGCCTGTAAACAGACACGATGGCAACGATAAAGGTCACCAAGGACACTGAGGAGGCCTTGTGGAAGGAAACACTTTTCTTTCCACTACTCATAGAAGTAGAAAGCAAAAAAACCCCAGAAATCAGGTGTATTTTCTCTTGATTCAGTGAGATTGCTGCACACTCCATCTTCCTCAAGTCCCGTGCTCAGACAATTCCTATGCGAGCTGCGAGCTCTTATTTGGCTCATGTTAAATGTATGAAGAGTACAGCGAGAGCAGCAGTTTGAAATGGATGCTCAGAGACACTTCACCTGATGGTTTACTTTTCAGACAGAAGAGACAGCGTTTGTAAAGTGGTTGGAGTAGTTGAGCTGGAGCCAGGCTTGCAGCGCTCCCCTCCTGAGGAAGGGCTCAATCTTCTCCATTGACCTAGGAGCTTCTTTCCCTATGTGCTTAAATCATCAAAGACTGAGGGTATTTTAGGGGTTCTTTTGTGTGTTTATTTTTCCAAAAATATATTGCGTTAGTTGCCTCCTGGCTAAAGAATTGAGCTCACTGTGAAACATTGCCCATTTTTTCTGGAGGTCCCCAAACAACCATGTCTCTGTCTCTTGTAGGTACCAACTGCTCTCTTGTCCCTGTCTCAGCATTTCTGCATCTCTTTGGTCCCAACCATTCTCTTTCTGGAAACGACTAGTACTCTACCACCAACATATCAGGTCAGGAATTAAAAGAGAAACTTTGGGCAGGCCTGTTTTTCTCTGTCCTTTTTGATTTTCCATGGTTGATATCCTCTCTTCTCTCACCAACTTGGATACCAGCTATTGTAAATCAGTATCTAGAGCTTCACGCCAGTCTGTTAAAATAGTCACCTAACCCTGCTTAGGCTCTCTGTGATTGAGCTACAGATGCCTTGTATGGCAGCATTGCTTTGCATTGGGGGTATTTTGCACTGTACCACATCATGTCTTTGAACCTGGACTCCTTTTCCTGTCATTCCATAGGAAGATGCCCACACTTGGACATGCAAAGTGGATAAAGATTCTACCTTTTCCTCTGATGAAAGCAAGGGGATGCAGACTATAGGGCACACTTACCAGCAGATCTGGACTCCAGCGAGCTAACTTTCCTGCCCTGCCTCTTACATATTAATTCCCATTAAAACAGTATTTTGTGTGGCCATCTTCCCAGAAAACCGGTCAGGGTGCACAGCAGCAGTAGCCCAAACCTCTAAAACACCATTCTGTATTTCCTTCTGAGACCTTTCAGGCTGATCCAGTGTATCTGATGACCACAGGTCCACAGGATGGCTTTGAGTGCAAAGCAGGGGACATCTGGGCCTGGACAGAATCCAGCAAGGTGAATTGCTTGCGTTAGGGCTTCTTTCTTCCTACTTGTATGTCAGCATTTTGAGATTGCTTAAAAGTATGATTTAGCATTGTTCATCTCTCTGCTTTGTCAGAGCAACACCAAAAAGGATTTTTCTCTAGTCATTAGTTGCATCACCCCATTCTTACTTCACACCAAAATAATGCCCATGCCCTGCCTCTTGTGCACACAAGGAGCTTTGGTCTGTTACTTAGAGGCACAGGGAAAAAAGAATAAAAAAGAGAAAAGAAAAAGAAAGAAAAAGAAAAAATACACTTTTCTTTGGTTAGAGTTATCACTGAAAAATGCTCTGCTGCTTCTGTTTTTTTTTTCCTTTTTTTTTCAAGGTTACAGAGTGATTCCTGTGTTATGATGGAGTCAGTTCACAGCACTAAGAGCCAGAGTTGTGGTTAATTAGTAGCCAGTTTAGGAAATTATGTTATAATTACCTCATCTTCTCTTAGCTTAGGAGCTTTTCTCCTCTTTTACCTCCCCCATTCCTTATCCCCTTCAACCTTCCCGCTCAGGGATTTATTTTTCTTTACGACATCCATGCCACACATACAAACTCTAATCTCTTTAATGCACCTGAGTATCTTGGGTCTTCAGTAGTTTGAAATCTCATATCTCATATGTTATTAGGGCTTATTTTTTTTTTTTTTTGGCATGGCCACTGGCCAAAGGAAACCAAACCCAAACAAAAATAAGTTTTGTTCTTCCCTTTCCCCTCACCATGCTGTTTTTTTATGCCAGTTCTTGTCCCTGCAGCTCCACACCGGGTGCAGAGTGTGAAACCAGACTGACCTCAGTCGGCTCCCTGGTTGTTGATGATGAACAACCCTCTTCCACCCTCTGACATCCTCCCCCATGCCAAAAGCAAAGGAGAAAACAAACACCAGAGAGGCCCTCTGCGAGCAAACAACCAGGTCCTGACAACAAGTGGTAACAACTTGGAGAATTAAAAAAAAAATGGGGGGAGATAAAGTGAAACCACAACAGAGAAGGGAATTTTCTAGAGGCAAACTTCAAAACCAGAGCCTTGCTGTTCATGGTAGAGGAGAAAGGGGAGTGGGAACTCAGAGAGGCAGACCTTCGGTTTATTAGTCTTGTACTCGACTCTGCATTTAACCAGGTCTTGGTAGGATCAAAGAAACATGTCTGGAAGAAAAGCTGGTGTAGAGATGCAAAAGAGGAGCATTCCTTCACCAAACTTTGACCCAGACTGGCTTTAAGTTGGTCTTCTGTTTCTTCCATTTGAGATACAGTCTCTGTTTTTGAATAATTGAATCCTATCAGATCTATCAACCAGCGATGGGATTAATTACCTTGCTTGTCATTCCTAGTCTCCTTGTTGTCATGGATGGTGAAACTCTTCCTACCTTGGGGAAGGATGTTGTTCTGGAAACCTCTGGAGCACCAAGTTCTGATGTGTCAAAGTTTGAATTGAAGTTCTGGGTCTTTCTAGCTGGTGTGGCAATAGCTGTGTCCACACTAATTGGGCACAAGAAACATTTGCATCACTAGGTTGCTCTTATTGTACAAAATATAAGTATTTCACCATATATATATATTTTCCATCTTCTTTTCTACCTTGTATTCTTTCTTTCTTTCTTTCTTTCTTTCTTTCTTTCTTTCTTTCTTTCTTTCTTTCTTTCTTTCTTTCTTTCTTTC
>JAWLRI010000771.1:2766860-2837451 GCA_034781795.1 Crypturellus tataupa
AGAAAGAAAGAAAGAAAGAAAGAAAGAAAGAAAGAAAGAAAGAAAGAAAGAAAGAAAGAAAGAAAGAAAAAGAAAGGTGACATTAAACCAGTTAAAAAAATCTCAGGAGACCTGTCAATCAAGAAAGATATTTACTGAAGCTTCCATTGACCCATATATGCTCTTATCTAGAAACCTTTATCTTCTAAGACAATGTTGACTAACAGCTTTTCCTTTACTCTTGTTTCTATCTTAAAAGAATAACAAATAAGCTTAATTCTTCACAAAATCTTTAGCAAATGCCTTTTAAGCCCAACACAATGGTAGTTATTTTAAGAAGGACAGCTAAGCACTGCAACACTTTTCTATTTTTCTGTCTTGGTTTTTCATATTGGAGCACTTAATCACAGTTAATCTTTGCACACAAGGAAGACACATTAACTTTGTTTGCACAAGGCTGATATAAAAGCTTTCAACTCCTCTGTTCCCTTATTCATCTCCCTGGTAAGCCTTACCATTTTAAATAACAGATAAAGGAAATGCTGAAGATTCGATGATACAGTATATCCTTCCTCAAGTAACTGCAGGGACTGACTCCACAGGCAAAGTTACAGCCTAATAGATGAGGCTGAGCATTTGCAAATCCCACCGAAAGGTTTGAGCCAAGCAGAAGGGCATAGTTAATAAGAGTGAATCAAGAGCAGCTACCTGAGAAGATGCTAGTGCTTAGGCCATCTCCTTGTATAGAAATCTGTTCTCTAGAGGTGCATACAGGCTTTGTTCATGCTGCCAGGTGTCTCAATATGGGCCTCCCTGTCCCCTCTGTATGTTGCTTCGAAGCCTATAGCGACGGTTTGCTTCAGGGTCTTAATTTAATGAGGATATTCTTCAATATTGTGAAATTAAGGGCTAAGTCTCAGCTCCACCAAAATCAGTGGGGCTGAAATGAAAGAATTTCTTTTGGTCTGACTCTGAATTTCCTTGTGGTAATTTCCTTAATGGTAAATTTAATGTCTTTTTTGGCCTTTTCGCTCTGTCAGAGTAATAAAAGGGGGCTTAGGCCTTGCTCACACGCACAAGCTGTGCAGTTTAATTATCCTGGAATAACTGGAGGAATAAAACCCTTCGCCTGTCTCCTTGTCTCCCGCACACCTATCAGAGCAGGCAGGCTGGTATAAGTGCCCTGGTGTGGGATGTGATGAGAATTAGGCTACAGAGGCTTGGGGGTGTTGGTTGGAGGGAGGCAGCTGTGTGTTAATTCATTAAGCAAGACCCTGTACCTGAGATTTTTTTTTTTTACTTCTGTTTGATTACACAGGTACAACTCTAAACTATGGGAGAAACTATGAGCTCTTAGAGTTGGACACATCACAGTCACATCATGCTCCCGGATCAGGGGAAGCCTCAGATGTAAATGGAAACCCACGTGCCTTTACTTGTACAGGACAGAAACTGGAATTTGCACCAGAGGGAATGATGATGGCCAGTCCCCAGCCTAGACATTTGGGAATCAGGGCTGCAAGGGCACAGCATGTTGCTATAGGAAAATCATTAGGAAAAAGAAATAGTGAATGGAGAGAAGATATCCCATGATAAATTCAGTAAGCATTAAAACACAATAAAAGATCTACCTTTGCTACCTCTTGTCAATTCTGCATCCTGTTTTGTGTTTGTTAAGATCCAGTGAAAAACAAGAAGTGGGTGTTGTTCCAATTTTTTTTCTCTCTTTCTCTGTCCAAACATTTCTGGGAGTTATTCACAGAGATCAAGCTGAAAAACATTGCATATTCTTTGGCTGCGAATCATTTTAATTCTCTATGAAGTGCTATAGTATAAATAAATATATATATGCAAACAAATGCATAAAGAATGTTGTTTGGTGGTCAGAAGAAGTCAGTCTGTCCTTGGCCTTTCATCCCAAGATGAGAGGACATTAGATCAAACTGATAAACATCTGGACTTTTAAAAAAAATAATACTAAAAAAATCCTTTTTTCTAGATGTTATTTTTCAGCTATACTGTTTCATCTTAAGTGTATTCAGTATAATACCACTGTGCAATCACTATATTAATCAGAGAAGTTCTAGCCAGGGCGCTCAAAACGTTACAGCTAAGGCTTGCATCTACAATAATAAATAGACCGTGGTCCAGGGACTGGTGTTACATGTCATGGAGTCCCTCTATCCCTCATTGTCAAATATTGTCAATTTGGCATCCTCTGTGTATCTTGTTTTCCACACATATGGGCTGAGTATCCTTTAACTTGTCCTAGAGTATGTTGCCTTGCCTCCTGAGGACTATGGGTCTTCCATAGATCCGGTATGATATTTAATAACTCAGTGCAAATATGATGGGTACTTTAGGGTGTCACTCCTGGTGCCAGATGTTGGTATGTGGGTGGCTGGATGAAGTTCTTAGTACAGTCACTAGAGTCCAGACAACTGATTGGTGGGGCAAATGTAAGTGCCCTTTTTAAGGTGATCTGAGTCTTTCTAGATCCCACTAAAAACATTGTTAGATCTTCACCAGCCACAGTGAGAGCTCACAGGTCAACATGCAAACATCTAAATATAGGTACCTTAATCTGTGAACTAAATCTTATCCCAAACTCCTACCTGCATATTTAAATGCTTCTTGAAATACATGAGCTTATTTGTGGCTATATCTTAATTCCCTTGCAAAAATGAGACAGTAAATATCAGAAAATAAAGCAAAGCTTCTGAAGAAGCTTTATGTACAGTATAGACAGAGCAGGAGAATCTTTTTTTGCTATATACCTCTTTAGAAAGTATCCCGTATTGCTCCTTTAGGATGGATAACTCTCTATCCTGGGGAAGTATGTAGGTGTTAAGAGATTGTTATTACAGATAAACTAATTTCTAGCTTCATATCCTAATGGTTGCAATGCATCAATGCATGTGTCAATTGGTTCTTGCTGGTTTTGTGGAAAAAAAAAAAAAGAGATACAGACTCCTTGGCTTTCTTCAGATTCCCAAAGGAAGTTTTAGTTCATTGGCTCTGGGTATCATCCTACAGTGTCTGAATACTGGTGCTACTGGTTGGGTCTTGGAAGGGATTCAAAGGCAGTACCGTACAAGAAAACTTCGCAGGTCTTGGCATGTCAGATAGTGGTGGGTAGTGGGGTTGCTTAATAAAGCAGTTCAGTTCAAAGTGAAGGTAGAGGGAGTGTAGGCTCATAGATCATAGCACACATGCTAGCCCAGAAATGCCAGGGTATTTCAGTTGTCATTAAAACATGCAGGTACATGAACTATTGGTAGAACTAACCAGCCTTTGCATGGAGCCAATAGGAGAGAAACACTTCCAATTTTTAGCAAGTTTGAATCCTTTGGTAAATTGTTTAGCTTGGAAGTTACTGAAAGCCATATTCATTTAATTAACCTTCCAGTGTGCTGGCAACAGGTCTAGGAGTTTATCTGTGCTCAGCCCCGCCTCCGTGATAGGAGTTTTTCAGGTCCCACACACTGAATTTTGGAAGCAGCTTCAGGAATTACGAACATAAGGGATGGATGGTACTTGCCCAAGTCAGACGAGACGTGGGTGGGCTCTTCCTCAGTTAACTCGCACAACTAATCCTGACCACTATCCCTCCTATCCCACCTGCCAGCCCAGGGCTGAATTTTCAATAGGGCAGGACAAAGTTTTCAACAGAAGATATAGATGTCTTGTATTCAGAGTATCTTTCAAGAAGTTTCAGTTTTTAGGGGTTGAGATATTTAGCAAAAGACAGGCCAGAGATTGAGGGCCACATTCAAGACACTTTCTCTGCATGCCTATATACTTTAGGACAAGAAACCAATGAGTGAATCGTGTCATTCCTGTCTCCACAACCTGAACTATCAGTAATGCAAAATCTCTACTCCAGCCCAAGTAGGCACTAGGCACACCAGTAAAATGGAGAAGATTAGGACTATACTCCACTTCCATAGCACCTGAATACAGGGTTTGTGATTAAAAGAAGTGATTAGTTTTTCAGAAGGAAGCAGGTAGGACTTGACCTTTTTCCTGACATTATAATCTTCATTTTATACTTTGGGATGTTCATGAGATAGAAAAGAAGTACATGGTAAGAAGTGCTTTCTAATGAAAATAGTTAATCTTTCATCATCGCTCATTTACATCTATCTCACTACAAGCTCAGGAATGTTGGTCTAAACAGAGACAATCTCAAAAAACAGACAGGTAGACAGGGGGTGTAACAATGTGGACTTCATTTTAGACATCAAAGCAGTTGTTTTCTGTGCAGTTCTATTTATAATGTTGGTAAATTTTCAATGTGCTTTCACAGAACAAGATAGACAATTAAAGTGTGGAGGTTTTATGTCGATGAGTAAGTAAACGCTTCATTTCTAAAATGATTTGTCTTAAATGAGTTGCTTAAGGTTCTGTTTATAGTCTTGGAGTGCTGGAACATTGTCACACCTTGCTTGGGTAACACCTACCCTCAGGGACTCCAGGGAAGAGCATCTGTCCTGGATTTTTTTTCCTCCAGTCAATTGCTACTGCTCTTTGCTTCCTCAGAGCAGTGCACTGAGTTTTCCAAGGTCCACATTATCAAAAGTAATTTCAGTTCCCACATCTGTTTGGTTCTCTTGACCACGTGGCACAATTATGAGTGACATGAAATACAATCAAAGTGGGAAGATAAAGGAGGTAAGACATGGCTAGGAGAAAGAGGACTTGCTCATGGTACTGTAGCTGAGTGCAGTTTTGGAGAACAGGATTTTGCTACAAGGTTTTCGATGTAGCACATTTTCCCCTTGGAGAACAAAACTGGCCCCGTGTGGAACCAATTAGTCAACCCGTGAAGGAAAACAGGAACTATAAACTCATTTAAGAGACCTGCCCTCTCTTGCTGTAACATTCATCCAGCGATGACTTCAGCCCCACTATAGGGGAAAGGGGAGAACTGCTTTTAAGAAACTTTTGCCTTTATTTGTGTTTAGTGACCTCAAGGAAAAGATCAGACCAGCCTGGGTCAGCATCCAGGCTCCAATGGAGGTTTTTTCCCTCGTTTTTCTTTCCTGACACTCATTTCTGAGCTCAGTCCTGAGATGTTCCCAGAATACAAACTTCCAAAATTCCTGAAGGAAGCCACCTGTTAATAGTCCATGTCAGGCTCTCAGAGTGGTGAAGATGGATAAATCTAATAGTGTGCCTGCCTAAATGCTTGCATCAAAAAAGCAAATAAAGGAGAATACAAAATTTCTCCTTAGTGAAGGCGCAAAATTTCTAAACCAGCCTAAGAATCTGGATAGCCAAGTCCCTTTCTTTTGAACATTTGATGTCACCAGCATCATCTCAAAATCTTTTTGTTTGAAACTATAACTCAGTGTTGAGAGGTAGGTTGGTTATTTTAACGCAGAAAACATCTCAGGTCAGTTGAGCACAACACTCACAGCACATCATGCTTCCGGCAGGTAAGAAGAACAGGTACGTAGGGGTAAAGCAGTATATTATGGCTAACAGAAGCAAACAATAGCTGTTCAGATACCTTGGAAAGAGGCTGGGAATAATAATGTAGTGAAACTTCCTTATACACCTTCCCAGGTGTCAGCAATTTGCATCCTCAGGTCTTACTGAGCCAGAGAGCCTCTCTCTGTATTCAATAGCCCTTGGGGGATTCTTCTGCTATGAATTTTTCCTGTTGCTCATTGGACCCACACAAACTATTGGCAAAGGTCTATTACCTTTCCCTCTGTAAACCAACACTGCAATTTTGTCCTGCTCTGTATCACCACATGCTACAGGTACATATGGTCTGGTCTCCATCAAGCAGCAGCTTCAGAAACAAGGAATCCCAGCAGTGAGAGAGACTGAAGTGGTTTCGGGGAGCTGGGGTACATCATGTGGCAGGACTCTGTCCCCCAGAGAGGCCTGTCTGAAGGCAACCTCACAATGACAGCTCAAGAACTGGTGGGGTGTCTGGCTCTCAGGTTGCCTCTCCGAGGAGCAGCATGGCACCACATGTAGAGTTTCCCAGGGAGATTATTTCCCATAGCTGTTCATGTGGACAACATTAAACGTGATAAAGAGAAAATGGCTTCATAGGGGAAATTTGCACATTAGGTGACAACAGTTGTTGCTATAGCCAGACCCCTGAGATGTGCCAAGATAGTTTCTGATGGAAGATGTTTTGGGAACCAGGGTTTCATTCAACTTAAATAAAATAAAATAAAAAAAAGCCTCCCCTTCAAATTCAGAGGTAGAGCAGAAATTAGGAATAAAAGGCCAGGACCTAGATAAGGGAGGGTTCTTCTAAGAAAACACATATGGAAACACTAGGTTATTTACTCACTATTTCTCTGAAGTTGGAACAGGGAGTAAGAAGGCTGTCCTTTCATCACTATTCCCTTCTCTGTCCCACAAGACATATGTGGCATATGGCCTTCTCCTGAAAAGAGTGAAATGCAGCCACTAGCTTTAGAAGGTCTCAGATTCTCCTGCCATACAACCTTCACCTCTCTCCTCTCCTTGTTGGGCACACCTAACAAGCGGCTGGCAAGCTAAGGTGCCACCAGGAAGGCGCCTAATGACCCTCCTCGCTGCAAAACCAAATGAAAGGCAGGATATGCCCTCAAACAGCCTCCGAGAAGAACGGGTTAAGCCAGGAGGTGGTGAAAGCCACATGAGAACTACACAGGTGCAGCAACAGTTTTATTTGGTAAATACCACCTCCCCAGCCCAAGAGGAGGCTAATGAAAGAAGATGCCTCTTCTGCAACTAGGAAGAGTGTGGTTACGAGCGCTTGCCGAGCTAATAAAGGCTGTTGAAGCTTCAGCTTCCGTTGGTGGTTAACCCCGTGACATTGCCGAGCTCCTCTGAAAACAGCACCTGACTGAGACACAGTTTAATTGTGTGTGATATAAACACATTTTATCACATTAGCGTGCTGCCGAGCGCGCAACCGAGAGGCTCTGCTTAATCGAGCGGGGGGTAATTCGTACATAACAAGACGGGGTTGTGCTCCGATGAATAATTTAGCGCTCGAGCCGGCGCGGGTGATCAGGGCTGCCCCTGCCTTGTGAGCAACTGCTGGAGCATGGGGCAGGGCAGAGAGCTGCGGTGCAATAGGAAAATGATCGCCCTTGTGGTTGCAAACCAAAGCTCATCGACCTATTTCCTAGCAAAAGTGTTAGTTTTTGCTTCAGTTCTTTCTCTCTGCCTTTCAAGGAGGAGTGCTTGGATCGATCGGCTGACTGTTGTATGTTATCTTCCTCAGATGAAGCCTGGAAAGCCAGCTCAGCCTCCGACACCTGCATCTCCTCCAAACCAGGTTCTGCAGGGGAATATAGATGCAGTGCAGGCTGAATGCCCTAGTGCTGAGCTGACTTCTGTGTGGGGAGCTCATTGCATCAAGAAGCCCTTTTGCATCCAGAGGGCTGGTTTGCGAGCAGCCAGAAATAAACCTGCAAAGAGCTCCTCACACCTTGGGTCCCTGCTCTCAAGCTGCTTCAAAAGCTCAAAGGTTACTCTCCTCCAGGAGTAAATGATGCCAAATTGAAGGAGGAAGTGGCTACATGGAGGTAGGGCACCCTCTCCTGAGGTCATCACCATTTATCGCTTCTCCTGAACTGGAAAGGGCTATTCTCTCTCATCCACAGCTTAAGGATTTTATAGGGTCTGTTTTCTCCACTCCAAAGATCTATCAAACTGTATTCCAGAGACTGAGGAAGCCAAGGCAAGAGTCTGCAAGGACACAGTTGAGCTCATACATAAAACCTGGAGCACAAGAACTTCTCCCTCTCCCTGTAAACACAGGCCACAGGCCTCTGTGTAGTTGTTTAGAGTGCAATATACACATCTTTCTTTTTCAGCATTTTATTTGTCTGCAAAGCATCAGGCACACACCCATGGCACTGTAGGCACAGCATGATTTTAATATTGTTTTGGTTCATGTTTCACTCACTTCACTCTAAAGAGTTGCAGCCCACCTCGAGGCTGCCAAAGGTGAGGGCTAGTGAACAGCTCCCTGGAGTTCCTCCTCAGTTTGGGACAGTTCTGTAAATACACAAAAAGATGGGATTTAAAAGTGCTACCACTGAAAACTAACAAAAATTTTCTCCCCTCCTGCTGAGGTAGGATGAGACCTATGCTCAGGCCAGAAGCTGGATTGATGCTTCTTTACTTTTTTTCTTCACACCTTCACCCCAGGGCTTTCATCCATTGACCGCCATGAATATCAGTCCTTCATCCTCCTCTTCCTCTCTTTCCAATCCTCCTTTCTGAGCTGACCTCCTTTGCACAGCTGGGCTTGTCACAGGGCTGATTTCTTCAGGCATTAATTTATGAATGGTATAGGCAGTGCTTTGGAAATTTACCCTTTCGTGCCAACTTCCTGCTCTGTAGAACACCTGCATTTTAACAGCAGAAAAAGAAAACAACCACCGCAGTAAACCTTGGTTGAAAACTGGTTTCAATTAGGAGGCTTAATTGCAATGAAACTGAAAGGAAAGAATATGGGGTCTTTACTCATTTGAGTTTGCCACCTTCTCCCTCCCCTTATTTTTGTTCCTTCTACCCTGGGTGAAGCATCATTGCTCTGCACATCCCTACTCTGGAGGGTGCTCATATTGGGCACACAGACACATGCTGGCTTTCTCATTTGCCCGCATCAGAGGATGAAGCAAAATCTCAGTCTCAGACTCTTAGGACTGTAAGGGACCACTGGGCAACTTCTTCTATCTCTCAGACCAACAAACTGGTGCTTCTCAACCAGTTACCCTCACCCTGAGTCCACTAATTTGTGTTTGGCTAAATGAGAGACACAGAGGCCTTAATTCTTCTCTTTTCTCCCCCTTATTACCTCTCTAGTACTCCCCAGGATATAGAGTCAGGCATCATATAGCAAATGCAGCTGACTTTTTGACTTCATGGAGCTCACCAGGATACTGTGAACTTCCACACATGTTCTCCCTCTCCCTGCTGCAAATATGCTTGCTATAAGAAGTCTGGAAGGTGCAACTTCCCCATATTAACCCAGATCCGCTCAAGGTGCAGTTATTTTCATATTTCAGTCAACACTGTTTCGTGTCTCTTGGCAGAGAGAGAATGTTGTCGTATGTGGTATCGCATCCACAGGTGTTATGGCCACTGCCACACTAAGGAGGTGAGAGGAGACGCTTTGGACCTGTCACACCTACACTCCGTCATAAAAATGTTAATGGATCATTCCAGAAAGTCGCTGCAATCTTTTCAGTTGGTTTTACTAGATGTTGTTGGAGACATTCTTGGCAAAAGCACGGCCCAGGTCTGTCTAGCTTCTGCCCCTGCAGGGCTGGAGGTGGGTTACGTGGCGGTGCTCGCCCTGAATGGCCAGCATGTGCAGACACTGGTTTCCCTCACCTTTAACTGGGGACTCAAAGCACAGTGTTGCTGGGTTCATTTTTCCCAGCCTTGTTTCTAATGGTGTTGTACTGTACATAGAAGTATAAGTGCATTAGCCTGACATGAAAAAACTGTGTGATGGTGTTTGCAGGTGCTGTTGCAATGTGGCACGGTTTACTCAACAGAGATGTTACCCGAGATCTCCTTGTAGCAGAAACATTGTGCCCTGTCCATAGCAGCTGGTCATGTTTTGATTGCCACTATCTATCAAAATGATTGGACAAGAGAAAAACTGGAGATAGATATTTATTCCAATGGATTTTTCTCGAAAAGAAGCAAGGCTGTGACTGCTGTAGTGAAACCGTACCCTGATAGCTGATATCAGTGCACAGCCTTGGAAACACATGGAAGAGTTTGAGTCCAATCCAGCAGAGATTAGTGAAGTGTGCAGGGAAGAGCTAGTCAGACCTGGATTAACTTTACCTAAATTTAAGCATCTGAGGAAGGACTGCTGTCTTCTCATAGGGTCAAGGAGAGAGCAAGTAGCATCCCAGGGTTGTTTCAGGCTTTAAGGGGGCTGAATTACCCCCTGGAGATACCTCCCTCGCTCTGTCTGCAGGGATGGAGACGGCACATTTATAACTGAGGTGCGGAAGGTGGGTGCTTAGACATAGGGGATGGAGCCAGGTGATGTCTCCATCAGACACACACGCTGTTGCAGTTGTCATTGCAATCTCCCAGCTGAATTTCAGAGGGCCTTTGCTGCCAGAAAGAGAAATGCTCTCCCTTTCCTAAGCCAATGACTTTTTGAGGAGGCCAAACGAGACTTGTCTGAGGTAGCCAAGACAAGAGTGCCACCTTTTTTTGCAGCAAAGCCTTTCTGCTAGCGACACAGACACGAAGGAAGCACAGGCAGAGCTCTGCGGAGCTTGTGCCAAGGCAGAGGGTTTATCTGCCGCCTTCCCGCAGCGCTCGGCGCCTGTGGTAAAACCGAAATCTCGCTCAGCGCGGCCGGAGCGCGTAGCTGTGGTTGCTCTGCAGCGAGAGACGGGACCGGTGCCCGTTTGATCTGGGGGATGTTGCCGTCCCGCTTCGCCCGCACGCTGTGGCGGGTGGGAGCCAGGGCGTTCGTCCTCGCTGCGGCAGGACCAGCCGGAGGCTGGCGTGCACAAAAAGCACCTTCCTGGCTGCAAATGTGCAGTGACGGTGCGGGGAAGTGCCTTGGGGTTCCTGGCGTGGTTAGAGCCGTTAGCCATGTTTGCGCCGCCACGGCGCTACCGTCAGCCCCGTCCTTCCCTTCTCACAGTTAATTTCCTTCTTTGCTTCAGCGAAGGTGTGACGTGTCGTGGCGGTGTTTGGGCACAGCGGCTGGCGAGGAGCTGTAAAGTAGCCTGGAAAAACCCTTATTTGTGTGACTTGTTGCAGCAGGGACGTGTCAGTTCAGAAGTGGGCACTGGGAAGGGCTAAAAAGGAAAAAAAAAAGCTGAAAATAAAAAAAAAAAAGAAGAAAAAAGTTAAAAAAAGGAAAGAAATAATAAATTTTGGCTTGAGTTGTGGTTAAACTGCACATGTCATGGAAATGGAGGAGAAGTACAGATCCTTCATATGACAGTGTGAGTGAGCCTTGACACTCGTATTTTTCATGCATCAAAAATAATTGTATGATACCAACGTGCACACTTTTCCTGCTAGATTAAACATCTTCATGTGCCTGGAAAGGTATTTAGGGGTGACCAAATTCAGTCCTTTGCAATGTCTACCAGTCATCTATATACTCCGTCTCTTAATGAACTCTTTGGGTTTTCTTACCCAAAGCTGCTCTAGAGTTCCAGGGCATTAAACATTAGGATTAAACACCTTCTTCTACAATAGCCTGGGAGTGGGATGAAAGAAAAACAAAACAAGAAAGAGTAGAAACAATGGAAGAATTCTACACATGGGTCTTCTCTGGAGCGAGGTGGTTTGTATCTGGACACAGGTGTCTGCACCGCAAGAAACAGAGGAGTGCAATACTTGGAAAGCAAAGCCAGAGCAGCCACATCAGCTCTGCTGTGGTGCTCTGAAACAACAGTCTTGGGGCAAAGCCAAGTGCATGCTGATGGTAAGCGAGCAGTTGGGCATGCATTGCCACGATGACCACTAGAAAGGTTCCCTATAACCAGGCTTGCAAGGCGTAAAGTAAACCAGTCCCAGGTCCAGTGAAGTCCAAGCTCTGCTCCCCACATCCGTAACAGTTTAGCTTCTCTCTTTCTTGGCCCTTTGCAGCCAAATGTTCCCAGGCTGCCTGTTAGCAGGGGCCTCCAGGAAGGCAAATGAGCAAAGGTGTGAAGTCAATGCACACCAGCTAAAGACCTTTAAGCCCATGGGGGGACACTCTCATTCAGGAATAAAGTGGCCTTACATTGCTGTAGTTTAATCCTCCTCTGAGGATTAAGCACTGAAGGCTTAGTGCCTATATTTTAATCCTAAATGAGAACATGCACATGTGCTTTAATTTATGGGCTCTGACTTCACACCTGTAGTTGACTAGTTTTCGGTCTTCTGCATGTCCCTGTGAAGGAAAGCTCTAATGAAATGCAACTGGAATTTGGGTGATGCTGTGGCTATTAGTTCTCTCTTTGAGGTTTCTGTGGTTTGGGTTTCAGTGCATTCCTTGTGTTCTTTATATTTTCTTTCTTTTTTTGCCTTTTTTGATACTCCTTAGTCTTGCTGCATATGTGTGTTTGATTAGAGCATCTCAGATGCTAGAATTTTACCCCCAGAGAAACACATGCTTTGGGGCCATTAAAAATATTTTGAATCCTGGTGGGGTATAAGGCAGCCTCCAAGGATGGCTTGGATTAGTTCTTTGAATGAGAAGCGCTTCTTCGTTCAAGCACCTTCTTCTTCCCCATCAAGGATTATAACTCCAAGCACTCAACTAAGCTACTTAAGTTACCTAGTTGGTTGCCTTAGGCTCTGTCTGGAAACAATATGCAAAATAAGTTTCTCTGGGGTAGTTCAGTTTAGAAATAAATTTTGGAAGAGTCTTTTGGCTAAACTCAGGAGATGGACACTAGGCAGGCCAGAGAGACTCTTGAAGTTAAGTTCCTGCAACAGTTCTCCACCACCTGGGTTACTTAAAGGAAGTCACCAATGGTAGGTGCAAAGGGGAACTAAGTCCATCTGCACTTTGATACCTAGCTGATTTATCAGAAGAAGACAGCTGCATCTTTCAGATGCAGTGGTGCCCAATGAGAAGAGTATTGGTTTGGGATATGAGGATGAGGAACAAAGGCAAATCCCCTCATTTTGTTATGCTTTGGTTTTCCTATTTGTTAAATAATGTCTTTTAAATCTTTGCTTTGAAATTGTTGTTGCCACTTTAGGAATCTGAGATCCTCCAAGATGATAATTAGAAACACACAGTAACTTCAGGTGTCCCAACACATCTCCTAGACAAGCCATTCTCTCTCCATTGACTACATGAGAGTCAAAAGAGACTAACTAACTAACTCCTCTAATTAAACATAACTATTAGGTAGTAGGTCCCTCACTAGGGTTCTTAGTGAAAAAAAAAAGATAGTGACATTAAGCTGAAGCTATTATTATAACAGTTACAACATTATTAGAATGTATGCCCAAGTTGAAGTTTCATTTTTAACATAAGGGAGATGGACACCCCCCTCAATTTGTTCTTATCATTAATCCACTAATTAGTCCTTTAGACACAGGTGTTTATTACTCTGTGAAACAAATAAAAATAAATAAAGAAAATAAAGAAAATGAGCTTAGGTCGAAACTGCCTTTCTCTCATAATCACTTTCATCTATTAAAAAGGAGGAAAAACAGCCAAGATCCTTAGCTCAAAGGACTGATTGTTTGGTGGCTCCCTTTTGAATGCTTTGTAAAGTCTATAGCAATTATCAAATGCCCTCACTTCTACCTTGGCACCTGGAAATCAGCAGAATCTGGTCACCTACTCTGAGATTTTTCAATAGCTGGCCCTAACCTGCAGAGTATATGAGCTGATGCCAAATTTTGAGAACATGAATGATGCTGTCAGATGCGGTGGACTGTATATGTGTATGAAATGAGCAGCACACTCTTAAAGTTCTTTTTAGAATGGGCCTGCTGTTTGTTTCTCAAAAATCAGGACATTTGAATCATTCTGTCCATCTGCAGTTATCTAAAGACAGCTAAAAGCAGTGAAAGTGCATAATTTCTCCTTTAAAACAAGGTCAGTTGCACACCAGAGAAGCGGAAAAACAAATGATTTGAAAACCACCACAAGATGTAAAAACACGCTCTCCCTTCATTAAGAGGTGCTAAAGAAACTTTCAGCTGACCCCACGGTCTTTAGAAGCTGCAAGTTTCCCTAAGCCTCAGAGTCATTTATGTACAGACTTCCACCCACTACAGATGTCAAGCACTTTTAAAGTAGTAGCACAGCATTTATAGTGGCACTTTTTGTTACATTGCAGCACACGCTTCAATATTGCATGTGATCAAAATTACGCTGTTGAGAGCGGTGTTTTTGATGCTTCCATATGTCAAACTTCACTTATTCATTTGAACCATTGGGCTCAGCAAGGTTCAAGATATTCTACAAAGGAATTCAATAGCTTCCACATCGCCATTCCAGAGGAGGAAACTGAGGCAAGGAGAAAGGAGGTGACTTGCCACAGTCATGCAGCAGGGTTGTGGCAGTGGTAGGCAGAGGTCAGCTCCTCTGCATTTTAGTCCTCGGTGATGTGACATCTTGGGTAATATTACACAGAGAATGAGTCTTCTCTCATCATCATCCACTCAAGCACAAGAGAATCACACACACACACACATACACACAAAACTTTAATCCAAACTAATTAGACACTTTATTAAGCAATATGGAAATTACTTCAAGAAGTTGTGTTCACTTTATAATAGAGAAGACATTGCACAATCTACCCTGAGTACCCAAATCTTGCAATTAAGTTCTTCCCAAACCATGAGATGGACTTAAAAGCTCATGATTGACAGAATCACAGAATCACAGAATGGTTACGATTACAAGGAACCTCTAGGGATTATCTAGTCCAACCCCCTTGCACACACAGGGTCACCTAGAGCAGGGGGCACAGGGTGGCATCCAAGCAGGTCTTGAAGATCTTCAGAGAAGGAGACTCCACAACCTCTCTGTGGCAACCTGTGCCAGAGCTGTGTCACCCTCACAGGAAAGAAGTTCTTCCTGATATGGGGATTAAATTTCCTATGTTTCATCTTGCACCCATTACCCATTTTCCTGTCACTGGCCACCAAGGAGAAGAGCCTGGCCCCATCCTCCCTATATTCTTTTGAACATGTTGATCAAATCTTCTCCCATCCTTCTTTTCTCCAGACTAAACAGGGCCAGCTCACTTAGTCTTTCCTCATACAATAGATGTTCCAGGTCTTCAATCATTTGTCACTCTCCACTGGACCCTCTCTAGAAGCTCAATGTCCTTCTTTTACTGGGGAGCCCAGAACTGCACCCAGCACTCCAGGAGCAGCCTCACCAGAGCTGAGCAGAGGGGCGGGATCCCCTCCCTCGACCTGCTGGCAACACTCCTCCTGATGCAGCCAGGAGCCCATTGGCCTTCTTGGCCACGAGGGCACATTGCTGCCTCCTGGGTAACTTTGTTTTCAACCAGGACTCCCAAATCCCTCTCCATGGAGCTGCTTTCCAGCAGGTCAACCCCTAATCTGTCCTGGCGCGTGGGATTATTCCTCCCCAGATACAGGACCCTGCACTTGTCCTTATTGAACCTCATGAGGTTCCACTCTGCCCAACTCTCCATCCTGTCTAGGTCTCTCTGAATGGCAGCACAGCCCTCGGCAGTGTCGGCCACTCCACCCGGTTTTGTGTCATCTGCAATCTTGCTCAGGGTGTGCTCTGTGCCCTCGTCCAAGTCATTGATTAATAAGTTGAACAACACCAGGCCCAGGACTGACCGTTGTGGGACACCACTGGCCACAGGCCTCCAACTAGACTCATCCCCATTTATCACCACTCTTTGGGCTCTGCCATCCATCCATCCATCCATCCATTAATAAAGTAGGAAAACCGGTGTCTTAAAAATATTTTCCAGCTCTTTGAGCATTTAAAGTATTTCCGCCTAACCATCGTGCTCTCTTTTGTTTTGTCTGAGGCCAAGATTGCCTGAGATCCTAGGACTGCTGCGTCAGGACTCCCACCTCCAGAGAAATATCATGAGATTAATGCTATCAGCAGGCTGCAAGGCACAGGCTACACTTCTTCCAGTATTGCTATTGCTAAAAATTTGGATTCGAGAAACTAAATTCTTCAGTCATGATCTGAATACATCCATTGACAACATGAGAAAAAAATGCCGCCAACAACAACAACAACAAAAACACACAAAACCCACGTTTTTTTTCTTTTTACCATTGCCGCACTTTAAAAGGATGAATTAGCTTACACAATTGTGTTTCACTGGGTTAAATACATATTTAGTGGGAGGTGCATTCTGTCATGCCCTGGTGAATTTGGCCTCTAAGTAGCAAATTCTTTCCTCTGTTATAACACTGGGAGCACACACATTTTCTGGGGCAGGAAGCATTTTTTTGCTCCATGCATGCAAAGGGCTGGGTGCATTGCGGTTCTGAGCCATGGCTTGGGGCTCCTAGGCACTACCTGCATAATTAATATTAGCAATGAATAATAATAATAATAAAAACAATAATAATGGGTGAATACAAGTGAACCCCATAACCTTGCCCTTGGGTGTCTGAGCAGGAAGCACGAGCCAAGGCAATTCAAGAGAGACACCATCAACACAGCTACCTGCAGCAGCCCTGGCTGTTGGCTTTTTTTTCCTACAAAGTGCTGTAAATGTGGCTGGGAGGGGAACACAGTGCACAGCAATTTCACATTGCTAGGCTCTATGTCCAGGGCAGTGTACCATCACCGATGGAGTCATTTCAATCTTGACTGGAAAGCCAGTGGGAATTACTACTCCGGAACAGTTTCCATTGAAGGGAGAGCGGTCCCAGAAACAACTTGTGTGAGTGGCACTGGGGTGTAAAATGAACTGCCAACAACTATTGCTTTTATGTTTTCTACACAGGCACTCGAGTGATGAGACTCAGGCTATTATGAAGGGGTGATGTGGTGGTGCCAGCCAGTTGGCTTTTACTGAGGCGATTAGCAGCTCTACCTGTTGCCTCTGTGTTCAAAGGTGAGGGATCCACTTTGGATCTGACAGGCTCTTACCGACTCTTAATTTGTTGAGGGAAACATCCTGGGCATATGCTGAGCCTCTCCACCTTCCAGCAATGACTGTTCTTCTCTGAAACAAACATCTCCTGGCCTAGTTTCAATAGGTGTACAATTAGAGTTTGTATTTTGTACTCCAGTGTTTCTATTACTGTTCTGCCTGCACATCTGGGTCGTCTCCTATGGTTTTAGGAGGCCACTTGATACCTGGAAAGGAGGAACATTTCACCTCAGCATGGTGATCCTGGTGCAGGATAATACAGCTTGTCCTTCCAATGAAGTCCAGGACATAATACTGGGGACTTAGCATGTATTTAAGTTCTCTGATAATAAGAACTGACTTAAGCTTTGCATCTGGAAAGAAAAGCAGAGGGTTTGGCCATGTTTCACAATGACAATATTTCTCACGGTTTCCCTTTCTTCAGCCTGGCATTTATTGCCTTTCTCAGGAAGATCCTTGAGCGGTGACGGCAAAACCATTCTCGGGGCAAGCAAATATTGCACTAGAGCAAAACCACTTAGCTAAACCCTGCCTGCTTCCAGTCTGCTGCAACTCCCTTGCCTTTGGTGGCATTACATGGCATTACAAAGCCTGGTTCTGAACAGCTTTCCTGACTGGTGGTTCCTGGAAAGGCCGGTCTTTGCTCCCAAATTGAACAACCCCCTGCCCTTGCCAGCAGCCAATGTTTAGGTCATCACCATTAACCTACTGCTGGTGCCCTTCAATTAGTTTCTACCCCCCTGAAGGCTTTCCCCAAAATTCACTTCTCTCTTCTATAGAAATAATCAAATTTCTAGTCTAAATTTACTGATGACCAGTCTGTTCTTGTGCCAACATGTCCTTTGGCTTAAATAGCTCATTTCCCTCTGCAACATTTACTCACCTGCCTCTCCCAGCCATGTATTTATATAGAGAGAGCAACCATAGCCCCTGCTAGGATTGCTCAGTGCCTTTCAGGGTAGGACCCTGGCATCCGCGCTGTAGACAGAGCAGAAAGTGCTTCCTCTGCATCAGAAAGCAAATAGTGTTCCCACCCTGTTCCAAGCCCAGTGCTTGTACATGCTGGAGATGGGCCAAATAGCTGCAGAATTACCTAAATACTTCATTTAAATGGCAACCAAAATAAATCACAAACCGTGTGCAGTCTCATGAAAGAGCTTCTTTGGGGGAAGAGAGGTCCATGCTGTCCTCCTCCTTCCCCCTGCCCAAGAAAGAGGGCAAATTGCATTCCCCAAAGCAGCTTCCTTTTTAGCCTCCCACTCCACCCCTCGTGTCTCAGTGGCCAGAGGAGCCCCTGGCATGAGGCTAGTAGGACCTGAGCTGTCGGGTTGCCAGGATGAATCAGACCATTTCTGACATCCTGACGGTTATTAACTCATGAATTAATGAATTGTCCCATTTTGGGGGGCAGGAAGACTTGCAAGGTTGCGTAGCTTGCCCAAGACCACAGAAGAAGTCAGTGTCAGGGTCAAGGGACATGTCCTGGTGTCCTGACTTATGTGAGGGGATGAGATCTCAGGACCATTGCACTCCCTGCACATATGGGCCAAATTGCTCTTGCTGTGGTCAAAAAATGCCCTAGGCTCCGTTCACCTTCTCTCCTGTAAAACACCCTTTTCCTCACCTTACAGTAAGACTGAAGAGGAGTGTGCATCCAGCCGAGATTTGCGGCTGCCTTCTGCAGTCCCTAATCCCCGCGGATGTTATACTCTTTGGCGTAAGGAGCTTGGGGAGCGCGCCGCGCTCCTTTGTGCGGGCAATACGTACAACCGGCGGGGCATTGTTTTCACGTCTGAGCCGCTCTCGACGATAATACTTCCTTCAAAGCCACAGCGAGCTGCACCGGGGTGCATAAGCCCCATTTGTTTTCGATTTATATGTTACTTCACTGACACAAACAAGTTCAAACTAGTGCTAGGGCTGTGCTGCATCTACTGCAGAGGCAACTGAGCTGCGTTTGGGTGGCTGCATTGCTTAAAGAGGTGTTCGCTCCTGATGATCAGATTTTCTGTTAATTCATCAGAAAACAGCTTTTCCTTTTCATATTTCCCACCAACTCCCAAAGCAGTATGAGTTAAAACAAGCAGGATTCTCTACAGCAAGTTTATTATCATTATTATTTATTGTTATTTTACTATCACTATTATTCAGAGAGTTCATCACAGAGGTAATATTTGGAGACAAATTAGGCAGAACTTTTACTGACCAAATTCATCCTAGAGCTACGCCGTGGTCTCCGAGTTGACTCATCTTCTGACGGTTTTGTGGACTTTGTATATAAAGTGACAATTACCTTCTTTTCAACTTCCTGCATACTTGCTATTCACCAGCCCAGCCTTCCTACTCACCAAACAAGAATTTAACTAACAAAAATACACACGTTGTATATATTATGTGGATTCATTCTTACAAAGCGTTAGTGTTTCCTGCAGGAGATGGAGGACGCTGAATATATATCAGCTGGTATGGTTTTTATGTGGGGATTTTTCATGAGGAAAATACCTTCTTTTGGAAAGAAACTGAATATTTTATTCATTTTTTTATTTTGAAAATCTGGAAAATTCTTAAGTGGTACCAATGCTGCCAAAGGACTCAATTTTTGTGCCAAAGGTTATTAAATTCACAGAAGTTTGATGAGGTTCATCTTGTGCCTTGCAAAATGGAGACTTTCAGAGACATCTTGTACTCATGGAACAAAACAAAAATGTCAAGTGCCATCATGCCAATGGAGAAGCTTGATCCACTCTCAGCTCTGCTCAGCCTCCTGTCACTAAAAGCTCCAGTCCAGGGCAATGGTCTGGAGCTGCCGCTCATCCTTCTGCACGAGAGGGCGCATGGAAGGAGAGCCGGGGATTTCTGGGGAAAAGGCTGTGGAAGTCCTAAGGACAGAGATCAGAGGAGGAGGCAGAAGGGAGGCTCCTGCCTGGTGGTATGAAGATTGCTGATTCAGGGCTGCAGCCCTTGCAGGAGTTAGTGTGCTCTGCGGTGCAGAGGGAGCCAAGCCACTTATGCAATATTAATATTAATAACTGCTTTGCACTTCTATAGTGCCTTTCATCCAAGGATTTCAAAGCGCTTTACAAACATTAATTAATTAAGGCCCATAACACCCTGTGAGGTAATGCAAGTAGATATTACAGCTCATGCAGAGGCCAGAATTGCCAGCATTACAGGTATAATCCTCTAGCAAGAGTTAACTTATTCTTGAGCAAGCTTTCTTACTTATAGGCATAAACAGGCTTCCCTTTAACACCGAGCATGTCTTTTTTTTTTTTCTTTTTCCTCCCCCTGCTTCTTTTTCTTCCCCTTGATCCGTCAGTCTTCGCACAGGCAAAACTCCCACCGCACGACAGCCAAATGAGGTGAATGTGCCGCCCTTCCATCTCCCGGCTGCAGCTTCCTCCTCGATTGCTCGATAAAGACGCAGGATAGCGCGAGGCTGAAGCGTTGGGTCACGTATGGATGTCCGGCTTCTGCGGGGTTTCCCTGTTCTAAATATACTTCGCACCAGATTAAAAAAGGAAGTGTGCTAAAATATGTTTTATAGCACCTGCTTATCAGATGGCCTCTGAGCAACCTGCAGGCATGAGCTAATGTAGCCCTCGTAGCAGCTGGTCATAAATGTCATCAGGGCCACTTTAGCCATTTTTTCTTTTAAACACTTCTCATCTCCTGTGTTTTGGGGCCCAAAACTGTAGACGTGCCAAATCTCTCCCAGTTCTGTGCTTATTTGACTCCTATTGCTCCTTTTCAGCTCAGGGTTTGCCCCTGAACCATGGGTGCTGCTGGACACTCCAAGTCCTGCTGTGTGGTTAAATATGCTGGTGCTTGTCCCACCATGTGTCCCATCTGGAGCAGAGTGGGATGAAAGGAAGTCAGGAGATGGAAAAGGCCACAGTTGTGCTCCTGGGATAATGTGACTTCCAGCAAACAGAAAATTCTGCTTATTTTATGGGCAAGAAATGCCCTTTTCCACCATCCATTGTGACAAGATATGGAAAAGGATGCAGTATCCGAGCTTGGAGCAAGGCTTTGGCGTGCCAGTTTCATGTAAAGGCAACCGCTTTAGATTGCCCACCTAATGCGACCTTTCCTTAACTGTTTAGGACAACTGGAGAGGAGCAAAGGGACCTTGGGGTGGTTTAGTCTGGACAGCAACTTCTCTGAGTTTTGCCCATTCAGTTGCATTCTGAAACTGCGCAGACATTAGCTAATTAATGCGGTGAGTTCATTAAACCAATTAATTGCATTTCTTTCTGTGAGTGGGCTGGGCCTATCAGTCATCTTTGCAGAGTGCAGTTTAGGGCGTTAAAAATATTCTCTTCATCAAATTAAACTTTATTAAATAATAACTCCTTCCAAATTCTAGGCTAGGAATGAACAACGTCACTCTAACCACAAGAGCTGTTTATTGCACATAAACTTCGTTTACTGCCCTGCCAGCTGTGATAAAACCAATTCAGATGCATATTCTCAGTACAGTAAGCACTTTCTCCCCTTTCATAGTCTTGCATTAACCCAAAGACTCTGTCCTTTTGTGCAGAACTCCCACTGAAATCAATGGGAATTTTGTATGTGGGAAGAATGCAAGGTTGGGAAGTTATACGTCCGCATGTTGGCCAGCAAAGGCTTTGTGTTGCCACAAGGGTCTTTTTGGCAGGCAGCAGAGTATTTTGCATTTTTCAAAGACAAGCAGAACTGAAGAAACACTTAAAGGAAAAAAAAATTGGTCCTTTGCCTGGTTGTGATTCTGTATAATTCTAAAGTGAGTCTGGAAATATATATATATATATTTAATTTTAAAAAGAACTTAAAAATTTGTATTTTAAAAGAACCATTCATTACAGTTAAAAAGTATCTTCCTTGGTTTTCTCGAACCTCTCAAAACTTGTAGGTTTATTTGTTAGAAGGATTCGTTAGCAATGCTGTCTTTTCTCTTCAGTGATAGCAGCGTTAAAAGGTGCAAATATATGCAAAAAAAAAGAGACATCTTTTCAAATAATGAAATAAAAATACTTTTGCATATTTTTCATTTTATATCTAATTTTCTGTTTTAAGTAGGTGTAGGTAAAAGAAAGAGAAGTATACAGGTAGTCTTATTTTTTGGCTAGAGGCTCCCCATAAGTTTTCTATTCTAAGATAAATTGAGCACCCTGCAAGGAAAATCAAGTCTGTTTCTTTTCACCAACTTTTAAAAATGAAGGCAGCCAAATAATCACCACAATTTAGTCATTTTGCCCCTGCAGTCTTGTCCCTGCAGATCTACTTGATTTTGATTTACATCTGCCCAGGAGCGCGCAGAAATAACATTTTTCAAAGGTTTGGTAAGAAGGAAGGATGCGGGTGCCTAACTGCCACTGCCACTGCAGGTGTCTGCATCAAAAGTCAAGGTCTTCCCTCCCCACTCGGCACGTCGGGGTCTGAAGGTGTTTGGAGTTTTGGCTTCTTTTAGGCTCGAAACGAGCTTAGGGACAGCAAAGAGTTGGAAAAGCATCTTGCCTTCCTCCTGCCTCCCTGCTTTCCACATCACGCTCCATGCTCCTATTCAAAAGCTTAAAACTGCTCAGCAATTTCATTTATTTACTTATTTATTTATTTTCTGATGCGTCTAAATTGTTTCATCTTCCTCAGCGGAGCCTAGTAGTTAAACTCCAGGTTTTGGGTTTCTTTCTCAGTCTCCGCACCTAAAAGAGGGTAAAGAGGATCGTTACAACACCTAGGTTGTGGATATCTAGGTTCTCTGTTTTTCTTTTTTTTTTTAAAGATATGGCCCTTTGCTATGGGGCACTTTCGAAAACATCAGCCTTGGACCAAAGAATCAGCCCCAAATCTAGGATGTTTACAGCAAAGCCAGGTATCACGGAGATACTGATTCTCAGTTCAGTCTCTTCACCTCCTCCTTCCTCATATTAATTAAATGAGGCAATTTATATCAAATATGCTAAGAGTAAATTGGAGACTCTTGGAAGAATTCCAGTCAGTTAGGATGATAGTTAAAAATAAATCCATATCTAAAAGGGAAAGAAACCTGAAAGACCACAGCAGGCCACAAAACACTGTGAGAACTTGAAAATAAGGCTGCAGGGAAAAAAATCAATTGCATTGTGGCCAATATTAATCTCCCATCAATAAATACCATATCTTTCACTTCTTATGGTAATTGCCCCAGTGATTCCCCTTAAAGTGGTTCTCGAGCACTTAGAGGGCCCGTTGATAGCATCTTATCAGGTCTCAGAGCAATGGTGTGAAAGCACAAATAGGAACTGCGGCCTAGTCTGAGAAAAAATGTGGTCTTTAGAATGTGCTGATTTGACAAAAGGTTGTTGTTTGTCACAGACATTCGTTTTTATCTGCTTAGCGGATAATTCTTCCAGAGGGGACTCTTCAGCCTCTGCCTGACTCTGCTGCTCAGTTCTACGCAAGGTTAATTTCCCCTTAAAAGATACTATAGCGGCTGGATGGTCCCGGTCTCTAATTGCTGCTTGAAATGGACTTTTTTGGAATCGCAGTGTGGATGCTTCGGGGTGGCGTGTGACTTTGCATGGGTTCATGCACCAGCCGCAGGGCTGGTGCTCCCTTCGGCCTGAAAAACATCAGGAAGGAGCTGATGCTACCATGAAATTGTTGTCATAAAAATGCTTGTCACAGCAAGAGGAAGTGGAGCTAGTGGTTTTCCTCTTGGGAAGTGCCTTGAGTCAGAGCTAAAGTCCATGAAAACTGACTGTCGACCTTAATTAACTCTTGGAAAATAGGCACGGTGCTATGTTTGTGGTGTACAAAACAGCATCCACAATCCCCAGCTGCTGTAAGGCCCATCACGTCGCTTTCTTGGAGTTCATGATTTAAGAGAGAGATCTGACTCTCTGCCCATGCTCCTTCGGCAACCAGGTCTATATTTCACAAAATATATAGGGTAGATCCTGCAGAAAGTACATGAGCAGCCTTCAGTGTGCGATGAGTTGTCTGCACTTAGAAATTTTGCATGCTTTGTGCAACTGAAACATCCTTTTGGATGTGCATTGCTGCATGTGCAGGAGGTATCAGCTAAATACCAAAAGATTTTTGGAGAAACAGTCACGTAGCACCATAGGTGGTCAGACAGCAGAAGACACACACATAGGGTTTTTCAGACTATTTCCTCTGGATTTCTGCTTAGATGCCCCACTTCTGCAGGGCACCTCAGTCCTTCAGAGTTATATGTATTCTTATAAGGTAACGTGTGGTTTGGTCTTTAGGAACTATATCCTGACCGTGTCCAAAGCAACCCCAGGTCAGCTCGGAGGTGAATTAATTTGGAGACAATTAATTAAGTTGCCCTAGCTGCATGCATTGAGCATAATCCTGTGTATGTTGCAAACACTTGTAGCTGTTCCTCCTCTTGAAGATCACATGTGGAATTGAGTGTCCTCGTGGTCTCTCACCAGTATTATATTTGCTTATTATTCAGATTTCCTTAGGCTTCAGTAGCATTTTCTAGATTTTACAGAAATATTCCAGAACTTATCTCTTCCAAAGTGGCATGTGATATTTGAAATTAAACCAAAAGCCATTTCTTTGATGTTACTTTTTGTTCTAAACTTAGCCATCACATGCCAAAGCCCCTGTTTTGATCGAACACAGCTTCATTTTTTCAAGTTTTTTTTTTTTAAGGTAAAGATCTCACTAAAAGATCTTTATTAAAAATTATATTTTTTATTGCTCTGTAATGTATCAGCAAGATTACACAACTCTGATTTACTGTTAGGATAGGAAATTAACTTCAAAAGACAAGAAATGAGAAATGGTGGTTTATTCTCCCATGGCATATTATAGCACTAAGAGTGATGTGGCGATATCAGAAACATCTTTTCCCCTTAAATGAATGGAAAGGATGTCAATTCATTTCTTACCTACATGTTTACTTGAATTCCAGGACACTTTTCTATCCTACCTAAGTAAACATCCAGGACAAGACACAAGCTGATATGACTATTGTAAACAACACCAGCAGATAAGAAGTTTCACTTTTCTACTAACTGTGATGCCAGCCATTATACCTTATTATATACATTTTAAACTCAATTATATGAAGTACCGAGTATTTTGGCTTGCATCCAGCTGTGCATTTAAGCCCCCTCTTGACTATAAACCCATCAATGGTTCCACTGAACCTGATTCCATGCCATAATGGAAGCATGTGTTGAATTGCCCAGCTGGATTGGGGCCAAGGAGCTGAACATTTTGAGGATCCAGGCCATCCCACAGTCATCTCTACGGTTTCTGAGTATCTGCCCAAAGTCATTAAATTTTTTGAAATAGCACCTCTGTTGTGGTGTGTTATCCCTCCTGCCTTCATAAAAGTCTTTATTGAGCTTTCAGCTCTGTCCTTAAGGCCTGATCCAGCCCAGGATAGGAGTCACCGCGTTCACAGCAGTTGTTGTAGCTGGTTGAAGTCATCCATGTGGGTTGGCGTATCTTGCTGCAAGGTGCCCTGTGCTTGCAGTGCTTGCTTTTAACTTTGAAGGTTGTGTTGAAGGGGCTCCTCAAGACAAAAAGACAGTCAATGAGGGAGTCACCTGCTGAGGAAGTTTTGTCTTTTGCAAAAGGTCCTAATACAGAAGCATAAACAGAGCTTTTAATGCTTGTTCCAGCTGGAACATGCAACACATTCAGTCACGTGGACCCAGAGCTAGGACCTCAGCTCCCTGTTCAGCATGTGAAGAGCATTTAATGCTTTAGAAAAATAGCCCTAAAGTCTGCCTGCTGAGCAGCAAGCAGGTTAGAAAGAAAACATGAGGTGGAAGTGCTCGAATCAGTGCTGTAGGAAAGCATCTCAGGGGCACACAGGCCCCAGGCTTCTCCTGATCAGATGTTCGAAGCAGCAAGTGAAGCCAGCTTCTTTTTGCTCCCATTAAAAAATGTAGTCACCAAAGGAAAAGGAGGAGCCTCTCC
The DNA here is from genome assembly GCA_034781795.1 of Crypturellus tataupa. NCBI lineage: Eukaryota > Metazoa > Chordata > Aves > Tinamiformes > Tinamidae > Crypturellus > Crypturellus tataupa. The sequence continues at coordinate 2,792,357 of JAWLRI010000771.1, forward strand.
TCATTTATTTTGTAGTCCAGTGGTTAAAACCACTTGCCCAAGAAGAGCAAGACAAGTTCTTGGTTTGCCGCTGCCTAGGAGGTTCAAACCTACATCTCCCAATTGCCATGGGAGTACCTCAACCACAAGACTACAGGTGACGCTGGGTGGAGAAAGCATTTCTACATTCCTTGGTCAATCTGTGGGACTGTGTGGGAAAGACTAATAGATTCCCATGACCCTTTGTGAGGAGGAGAGGGTTCGGGAGTATTTCCTCTTTTCTTTGCAACCTGTTTATGTATACAGAGCAGGAGATTCATATTTGGGAAGGGAGATAGAAATACTGGGAGTAAGTCAGGGGACATTTAATAAATAAGGAGTCTGCCCTAACAAACAGATCGATTCCCTTTCAAAAAAAGGGGACGGAAATCCGGAAGGACGGGATCCTTCAAATCCGTCCATAAATGTGTAGTGTAAAATATCTCCGAAGCAAATAAAAGATGGAAATCAAAACTTAAGGCAATCCTATTTTTTTAATCACTAGACGATGTTCTCCTGTTCTGCTTGTATAGTTACTTTGGGGTATTGCAGCGTTTTCATTTTTTTCTCTGCACACCAGCACAGCTTAATTGAGGAAATGAATGCTTTCTCCTCCCCTCCTCCGTGCCCCACATCTCACCCTCACCCTATAACGTGGGGTTTAGGATAGTTTCATGGGAAATGGCAACTCCGAGCCCCTGGGGCTGAGGAGGGCCCGGAGCCCACTGTCCCACTTCCTGGGTGAGCGCTTTCATCCCGAGGTTATTACAGGAGCGGAGGGCACCGGCACTGCCGTCTCCTCCTCCGCCCGCTTCATTTGAGAAGAAGAAAGCAACTCCAGCTGCATTCTTGCAGGGTGTGATCCCACTGGGAGAGGTAGGTGTGTTCCCAGCATACCTGCAGGATTGGGCCCCTGGGGGGACATTGGTGCCGCCGTGCTGTGCTGGGCTGCAGTGGGGCTGGGGCGGCCCAGCCAGGAGGCACGCGGCAAGATGAGACACCTCTGGGCTCTGATGGTGGGAGAAGCAGTTTGGGGATTGTTAATTCTTTATTTATTTGGTTTTTAATGTTATAACTCCCCCAAGTCTTCTCTTTTGGGCTTTATCTGTAAGCTCTGAAGCCCTCTTTGAGGAGATCTTTGAGACCTCCAGAAGGTTTCTTGATGGAGGGGGCACCTCCAGGGAGATCTTGGTCCCACCTAATATCCGAATCCCCCTCCAGGGGCTCTTCTATCCACAGAGCACACAAAACCTATGGAGATGCCTTAATTCAACTCCTTGGTTAAATGAAACAAATACTGACCTAATCATACATGCACTTAAAATGATGTGTAGACTTCAGCACTTTGCACTGGGCTTAAGCACATGCTTAAGTGCATTGCTGAATCAGGCCTTAGACAGGATTTAGTTTAGAGACCAGCAGTGAGCAAGAGTTAGGCTCTTGCCAGGTCATCAGCTCATTCCCTTTGGGCTTTCCTTGCTGAGTGAGATCCTTCTAATGAAGAGCCTGCAGGTTAAGGGTGTTTCGCATTGCAAATGGGGAATAATTTCTTGGAGGATTTGTCAAAACTTCCTTTCCTTCCCCTCTGTGGCTACACATTAAGCCAGAGAATTTTTGTAGAAATGCCTTCCTGCTCCTGCTAAAGGAATAGGGCACATTAATCTGGAAAATAGGGCCATGTTGAGGTAATACAGAATCCTTTTTGGCTCACATGTCACCCAGTTTGCCATTTCCCAGTGTACAAGATGGAAATAGCTTTCCTGTGACTGAGGGCGTCTTTCACACACTGTTTCTTTAAATTATCATTTGCAATCCCTCAAAGAGAGAGAGGCAAAGGAAACTGGGTGGGAATTAGTTGCTTCTTCACGTACATTGCACTACTTACTGTGTGGGAGGATCATTATTTCTAATGATGATGGATGGTTTGTATATGAAAGGGTTTCTTGCCTCTGTTGTTACCCAAGTTGCAGCAAGAAAGGGTTACTATTTTAATGAGAGAAGCTGAAATACAATTTATTGAGAGGGATGAAAAAGAAGAACCATAAAAGCTGAATCAAAACAAATGGAATGCTTTACCTGATCACTTTTATGGCATTGCTGCTCTCATAAATACACATACACACATGTCTGCCCATGCCAAACAAGCTTTGACTTAAACTATTTTGTGCCATCTCTCTTTTTTCCCCAAATCTTCAGAAAAGACAGTTTTTCCCCAAATAAATATTTCTGATGTATATTTTTACTCAAAACACGGAGAACAGAAAATGTGTTTACAAAAGCTTATACATTGACAATTTGTTCTTAATATCCCGCTGATAGAGACGGTCTAAATCACATAATGACAGAAACCTGAAGCCTTATCATACCTGTATGCCACTATTATTCAGAGTACTGAAGGTGCTATCCAAAACAATGCCAAAGGATGTGCTAAACAGGGGTCTTAATATAAACACATTATCACCAGAATAAAAGCATCACTTTATTCTGGTCTAGACTCAGCTGATTAAACAGATGAATTTTCATGAAGATAGATAGATAGATAAATAGATTGATCATTTTTTTTTTAATAATTGCAGCCTTCAAACTTAACATATTTTGACAAGAGAGTATATTAAAAGCCATTAAAACAGCTGTTTTGCTGTAGGGAATATTACTTGTGGGTTGAATGCAGAGATATGTGTAGGTATTTATTCAGTAATCAATCATAGAGAGAAAAGACCTCGAATTTCAGTTGGAAGTTTTTATTTTTATCCTTTTCCTTACTACTGGTCTTTAAACCTGCTCTGAGGAAAGCTATACATGCCCGGCTGGTGCTCATCAAAAGCAAGCAATCACAGCTAAATCAGCATGCAAAATGCCACTCAACCTTGGGCCTTTATTAAAATTTGCTGGGACTCAATTTGAGATAGCGATCGTTCTTATTAAAAAGCAAAATGTAAGATAGTTTTTTTATATAAATCTCTGGATGGAATGGAATTGTTAATCAGCATAGGCTGATGTGATTTCTCTGTTGCAAATCCTGCCGAGGGCTCAGAAGTGGCACATTACCATAATTCCTAGGCTAGAGCTGGCAGCTTGAAAAAGACCTGCAAGAATCTTTAAAATGCTTAAGCAAAGCTGTAAGTCACAGCAAACAACACACACTGCGGCTGGTTACCACAGGTTCTCCTTGTTATATAACAAAGTTTCTTCCTCCGGTCGCTTTGCTCTCACCACAATTTGTCGTTTCGTTGGGCGATTGTTTGTGCTTTCACGAGAAAAAGGGCAAGAGCAACAAAATCCCCAAATCTAATCAAAATTCTGTTATTTCTCTTAAAAAAAAACCAAAACTCTTTTAATGCAGACCGCTCTGCTGAAATATTGTGAATTCAATATTTCTGATCACTGACAAAGTGATCATGATATTTATTTTCACTTAAGTCTCACACCAATTATTTCAGAATCAGTTTAGCCCCCTTTTTATTTTTATTTTAATTTCCTCTCCTAAACTACTCATACTGGAGTGTTTCAACCCCGAAGCGGTTGTGGGTCAGGGCTAAATAGATCTTTGTGAATATTTTGAATATTTATTTGTAATATATCGATGACTTTTTAGTTACCCCAAGTATTAATAAAATTAAGCTATTATTGTTGTTAATAATAAACATTTAAGTAATGAAAATTACAATCATTTTATACTATGGAAAAGGGTGCCACTCACTGCATACAGAAAACTCCTTCGCTGAACTCTGCATTGTCAGTATGATTATGATTTATCTTTTATGTTATAATAACATTCAAAGTCCCTTATCATGACTACGTTAGATACTGCACAAATGTATAGAAAAGAATAGTTTTCTTGTGTTTTGCTCTGTCCATAAATATAAATAGCCAAGGTTAAGAGTGAGCAAAGAGCAACCTACGTACATGTCATACGACCTCACGGAGAATGCATTTTGGAGGCAGTGGCATCAATGGGAAGTGTTTTCATTGACTTGAACGGTTTTGGCTCAGGATCTCAGACAGAAGGCTGGCTGCTTTCTTCTCGTCTTTAACTAGCAATGCACAAGAGGCAAAGAAAACAAAGAGCCTTTTAATGAGGTACTCCTGCCTTGATATTGCCGGTCCAAATCTAGCCTAGGCTAGTAAAGGACAATATTTATATTTTTTTCCTGACTTGTTTCAGTTAGGGGTCTGGGGAATAAAGATGTTACTCACGGTATAGCTCTCACGTGAGATGTGTCCACCTAAGACAAGAACCTCCTTCCAGGGGATTGCTGAGGTGTTCTGCATTAAGACGCCAAAAACTCATTGCACAAAGAGTGCAACCGGCTGACCGACAGAACAGCCCCTGCAAACTGGTGCATATGTGAAGAGAAACTTGTTCTGATGTTGACTCTTCTGTGCCTGCCTTGAAGATTGTGAGAACAAATCGGTCACAGATTGCTGCTTGATAGTCATGAGCAAATTTTAATTCCAGCATGCAGGCACTCCCTTTGGAATGGAAAGGCAGACTCAGTTGCACATGGAGAGAGGGAATTGCAACCTTTGCAAAAAAGCAGAGACTTTGTTTTGAGAGCCAAACAAAATTGAATGTGTTCCCCCCACACACATACATGCACTATCATCAAATATTATCAATTTAATTGCTCAGCTCCTGCAGCTGTGAGCACAATATATCAGCTTGGCTGGAATGGAATTCATAATTCTGTAAGACACATTCGAAAATACTGAGCTAAATTCTCGGCTAATGAGAATCAGCATAGTTCCACTAACCTCAGATAAGCTACTGAAGTAGGAATCATTTGAGTTCCTCTGACTTAGTTGGAAAGCCTTCACTCAGTTCAGCAGAGGAATATAAATTTCCTCCAAGAATTTGTGTTCCTGCAGCTTTTGGGGATCTGATACGAAATTAGGGCTTGATATTGATGGCATAATATGATATACCATGGCAAAACGGCTAAATATCAACGGCTATGTAGCTCTACTGGGGAACTCATCTACACGAGAGGCTGTGGATGTTTAAAATCAACATGGATAAAGGAACAACTCAATGAATTAATGTCAGAAACAGCTATTTAACATTGTTAAATAAAAAGACATGATCTCTGGCTCAGAAATTCTCGATCTGCAGATTGCTGGCGTATTTGGGAAAGTACCGTTGTATGCTTCCTCTTTTCTTATATTTTTACAGGCATTTGCTCTTGGCTACTGCTAAAGAAGGATCCTAAGTTAGAAGGACCTTTGCTGTGGCCATGTGTCACTGTTCTTTTATCCTTATATCCTGCAAAATGGATTATGCACCAGAACTTTTTTTTTTCTATTTGACGGCGTTTTTTTCTCCTCTTCCTCAACTCCAACACCTACTATCTTCTTTATTTTGATCAAGTAAATGGAAAAAAAATAAAGACAGTTAAGACAAAAAAATAAGATCAGCATTGCCACATGTTCTTTTTAAGCTTTGCTAGGAACAAGACGAGAACGGATATTTTTGCTGTGAGTAAATCTCACACACAATCTTTTTAGCTCACAGATTTGCAGTAATGGGAAAATTATGAATTGAATATTTCTGTTTTCCGTGTTTTAGTCAAAGTATTAATGCTAAAGATGAACTCTAAATGATCTATACGTGTCCTATCTGCATGTATGTATACATATATACAGGTATGTATGTGCTGCTAGAAAAATAGACTGCTTTTTAATTTCAGTCTGAGTTAGCAATTTATGCTTGCACAATGGAGAGCAAAAGAATAAAACCTTTCACTTATCTTCCTGTGTTATTATTGATTTCCTTAGGTACAAGCCACAAAGAATTGGCCCCTTTGCATTTAACTCTGTGCATCTCCCAGCTTTTGCCATGTGGCCTATTTGAGCAAAAGTTTAGCATTCTTGCAGGGTTATGTAAATGTATACGCTAGTGAATAAACAGATGGTCCTTAATGAAAAACATCTTCTTTTCATCAGCTGTGTCACACTGATTTGATTCTTCATTTGTAGTATCAGATCTTTGATGTAGTGGAAAAATGCAGAGAACAGAGTTTACTGAGTCTAAATTAGTTCAAGTATGAGTGGACATCACTTAGAAATGTAGGAAAATTTACACCACATCAGCTAATGGTAGGCGAACTAGTGCAGTAATGATTTTTCATTGTTACTGATTAAGAACAAAAAGACCCAGATGCCAATCCAAATGTCTTGGCCCAGCAGACCCGTTTTGTGCCCGGATTGATCTAAGAAGCCAGACACATTTTTCTGTTCGAAGCAGCAACTAGAATCGACTGAAATTATCTTTCACTAAAAAAAAAAAAGAAAATAAAAGAAAATAAAAACAAAGCAAAAGGTGGGGGGGAACCAACCCTACATTCTGACAACTTATAGGATGCTTTGTTTATTTCCATTTGTGTCAAGTCAAAATGGAACGGGAGCTTGGCTGCTGGTGCTGCATTTATTTATTTTTTTGAATGACTCGATTTTTTAGAATCAGGTTACGCAGCTGGACTTCACATTGCATTTGCTGTGGCTGCTTCATCAGAAATGCTGGTAGTATTTGTCAGCCTGGAAGTGTCTTGAGGCTGCTTCTGAGAGATACAAGGAGGCAACTGATAAGGAGAGCATCAGAAGGGCAGTTAATTGCCTCCAGTCTCTCGGTGCCGGGGAATATTTAAAATCTATGGGATTAAAGGCAGATTAAAAACTGTGGAAGCAGGAGCCCAATAGCGCTGAAAGATCATAATCAGCAAGGGTAATGGCAGAGCAAAAATGAATGTGGCAAATAAAATGACAGATAGGAAATTCAGATCCGCTTCTAATGCTCGAAGTTCCATCTTGTAAGCACAATTCATCTACGTGTAAATCATTTTTTGGCTTCAAGCTTATCAGCCAATCAGTGAATTAAAAATGCTCTTTCCTTGGAGGATTAAAGAGGTTGATTGAAGTCAGTGTGAAAACTGGCTAATAAGTCTGGAAATGTCAGGAGGGTGCTTCATAGGAACTCAGTGTACTTTTTCTATCAGGGCTATGAAACAGGAAGTTTGAAAAGCTCTGTAGTTCTGCTACTTTGAGAAATGCTTTTGTGTTTTCTCTCTCTTTTTTTTTTTTCTTTCCTTTTCTCTCCTGTGTGTCAGAGTGTTATGCAGAAATATTTTAATTTGCAAGATGAATGGTGAGAGATGCAAATGCTTAAAAAAATTAGATTGAGAGAATTTGCTAAAATATGTAGAGAAATAAGGGAAAGCATGGGGAATGCATATTATGCTCTTGGGAAGTTCTAGGTCCCAGGCCATGAACTGTTAGACATGTTCTGCCTGGAAGGGGGTGTTTGAACTTTGTTCCTCTTCTGTGCCTAAAAATACAGTGTAGGTGACAAGGCCAGAGGTTGTGTTAAGCCAATTCTGCTGTTAAAAAGGAAAGCTACCAGGACATTTCCAGACACAGTACATATATGAAAACATGTAGTCCTGCTATAACATGATGGCTTTCTATCATTGCTATTGAAATGTGCATTTCAGAGCTAAGCATGCTCTGAAAAATTGTATTGTTAATGTTTAGGGTTGCTGTCTGCAAATGCCTGCACTGGTAAGGACAAACACCCTCATGCAGGTACCTTTTTAGAGAATTTTAATTCTAGTTGTTTGCACTGAATGCTTCATGTTGGCCAGGGCGGAGGACTATGGCTGTCTCTTTGTTTCAACCCCAAATCACAAAGGAGGTCACAAAACGTCTGCAAACAAGAGAATTTTCCAGAGGGAAAGTTGCTACCTGCTGCTGCAAGATGCATGGTCTGTCTTTCACACCAGTTTCCTTCCTTTTAGACTCGAGAGAGGGGGAAGTCGAGGGATGTGTTTGGCTCCCACCCCAGGAATCGGGGCTCGCTGGTCGGTGCGGTCTGTGCACTAGCAGCCGTGCGGTGGCTCTGGCTTTTCCTCACCCAGGACCTGCTGCGTGGTCCCAGCAGGACCAGATGTAACCAGTACAACCTTTGTCTCACGTGTGATTTTGGGGAATATTGTCTCACTGAGAAAAAAAAAAAAAAAAAGATAACCGACTGCAAAGAAGTCTGACCCTATGTTTAGGCGTGTAGGTCTCAGAAGCCAATGTGGAAAGCCAAAGAGGTGCATGTTTACCGACTTCTAACCTGTAATGCTGTTTGCTGCCTTGCTTTGGGGCTTGGAACACTAAATTGATGAGTGACCCTGTGTTTTCTTTTAGCACCATGCACAGAGCCACATCCAAAGAGAGGACGGAGATGCTCACAAGTTCACCCAACCTCAGTCAAAAATTCCACCCCTAAACACTCCCTGTCTGCCTAATTCACGAGTCTTTGGTATAGGCACCTCTGTGGAGGAGAGGCAAAGAGGTTTCCTACGCTGCCGCAGGGAGAAAGTCTATTCTTTTTGTCCCGTGATTGCTTTTAATGTAAAAGGCGTTAACCAACGCAACGCTTACCCAGAGCTCAGGTCGGCCAGCTGAGAACCTCAGCAGGCTGCCGAGCAGTGGTCTACGTATGTCTGGGCTACAGTGGGTTGCTTTGATCTCCTAGGCCCCCCAGCACGCGTTTCTGGGTTGGTTCAAGAAGAAGAAGGCGGCTGCACATCCTATCTCCCCAATCTCAACCTCACCTTACCCCTTCTTGGTTAGGGCATTCGCTTAGGAGGTGGGAAACGCAGTATGAAATCCCCGCTGGGCTCAAGAAGGCACCAAAGCCAGAATTCTCACTTCATGGGCCAGCGCTGTTGCTAGCTCGTCTCCTGATAAAAAAGAATCAAAAAATAATAATAAAAAGGTGTGTGTGTGTGTGCACCACTGTCTTGGTCTGCTTCTCCAAAAGAGTGAGCGGGTCCAGATGTCTCCCCTCGGGATTGGGCTCGGCACCCTGGAGCTGAAGTGGAGGGAGATATTTGTGCTCTGCAGACCTTGATTCATGCACCGTAGGGTGGGTTGGGGCTGGGGCACACCCTGTGTGCTCAGCACTTCCAAATTGGCTGGGATTCAGCGGCTTCCGATGTGCCGTGCGGAGCCTCCCCCAGGGCTGCTCCCGGCTCAGACTTCCTGGTTTTGAGCCTCCAGGAGGCTGGAGGCTGCAGCAGGACCAGGGAGGAGGTGGAGGGAAGCGCTGCACCGTCGGAGATAATTAATTAGCCCTGTGCATTAGATAGGGAAAGTCCAGGGACCTCGTGCTACATTTGGGGTTTCTGTTTTGGGGCCAGGCACCAAATAATAATAAAAAAATTACCACCCAAAGGCTTGGGCCTAGAATTTGGCTTTGGAAGGACCATGTTCAGTACTTTGATGTGCTGTGTATTTTCTCTGACTGTTGGGGTGAGATCACTGGAGAGGTCTTAACACAGAAATGACAACCTGGAAGGTTTTCCAAAATCCCATGGTCATATGCATTGTTTTCCAAGTCTTCAAAGAAATCATCAGTGTTTTAGGTTTCTAATTACTTTGCTGCAGTGAGTTCTGCAAATCCCACTGGCTGCATATGCACAGCAAAAGGCACATAAATATCTTTACAAATATGCCCTTTGGTGTCCCTGGCTACATCTTTGCTGCATTCAGTCCATGCTTATATGTTCCTCAGCCAAACTGTACTGTGTCCAGGGCTAACTTCTGGGCATGAAGCTTAATATGCATGACCTGTGCAATGCCTGATGTGACCATGTGGGGCACCTACATGCTCCTGTGGCAGCATCTCCCATCCTGGGAGTCCTGAAGTGGTCCTGGCTTTGCTGCCCCACAAGGGCATATGGGGTTTGCAGATATAGCATCTTGGCAGCCCTTGTATAGTGTGGAAGTCCATAGGCCCTTGAAAAGAGGTAGAACATAAATACATGGTTTTTGGACCAATGCTGACCTTCAGATACAACAAACACACTGTCTTTAAAAAATCATTTACCTAGCAATGTCAGAAGGAGACGGCTGAGAAATTGGAGTCCTGTCCTAAATCTGTATATGGAAAATAAGGCATGGTATTTCTGGTACATCTGTTTTCCTGATGGATTTTGAATGGTATTTCTCATGAAGGATACCAAATCAGACGTAAGGGCCATTAGAATGAAGATAAGTAGCTTATGTTTGATATGATAAAAACAAAGGAAGGATGCACAGAGAAGGATGATGTGGTCTAAGCAATGCAAAAAGGAAAGGGTCCTTGCATCTGTATTTGGGGTTGAAGAATGGGGTAGGAATTCGGGGTTTGAGAATCTTTTCATTCCTTGTTTTCGAGGTGTGTAGCACATTGCATCTTAACCTTTAGCGAACAGGCAATTAATACTCTTTAGTTGTGGATGAGTTTGGATTAAACTACTCTCATTTTGCCACTAATTAGGACTGCATACATACAACTACCATAGCTCAGCATACATCTATAGCTTAAGCTAAGGTAACTTGGTTTGCACCATAAAAAGTCACCTTAAGGTACTGAGGTTACCTTAGGTTACCTGTGGCCTTAAAATACAGCGAATTCCAGACTTATAAATAATAATAATAGAAATAACAACAGCAATGACTGCAACTCCCTGGGTTCAGCTGGAGTTATACTTAATAATGGAGTGTGTTAACAAACTTATTATCTGATAATAGTGCTGTCTCCACACACCTATTATAGTAGTAGAAAAAAAAAAAAAAAGCCAAGGTTTTCAGACCCATCAGACAAACAGGAACGCCTCACTCTGTCTTTGTAATCTCAACTCAGCAAACAGCTCTCTGGAGCTGGATTTTCAAAGACCAGTACTGACTTATGGAAAGCAGAGAGGACTTCTGCATGATTGGAAGATAAGCTGATGTTATCCCAACCGGAGGATGCTCACAGAGCTGAAATCCACCCTTGAGTGCCGCGGATGTATGTTGAAGGTGGAATTTGGACAGTACTTAACTGCCTCTGTTCTGTTGTCTGAAAAGGAGATAAGCTAGCGCACCTTGCAGGTGAGCAAATTGTATATAACTCCCAGTTCCCAGATTTTGGTGGAACGGATTCCCAATTCTCTCACAGGTTGCTTAGTAAACATGGTTGATAAGTCTTTTGGTAGAAGCTCAGTGCCACAGCCCTCAGACTTGTCTGATTAGCTCTTGCTGGTACTTCTGCAAAGACAAGGTTGCTAATAATTTTTTTTTCTTGTTTATAACTCTGCATGATGGGACATGTGTGTAGCACTCCAGCATAAAGGCTAGAAGGAACTATGGAGCTACTCAATGATATGAGTAAGTTCTGCTCTGCTTCCCTGTTGTTTGGCTTTGTACCCCTCTCCATCTCTCCTAGTCCTTCCTTCTAACCATGGGGAGACACTGTTTTTATGAGCCCTGGATCAATATATCATTCTCCACTCATCTGAACCTCTCTGAAGAGAGCAAACATACTCCAAGCAGCGGCAGGGCTGACTGCAACAGCAAAACCAGCCCCGCAGTGAAGAGATTCCCCTTCTGCTCCTGTGAGGGTTTCCTCACTCGGTCTGTCCCAGGGGCATTGGATGCCTTCTGCCACCTCACTCTTGAGACATTAAGACCTTGAAATTTGCAAGAGGAGTGGCATAGTCTGGAGAAAAATGGACCTCTGTTCTAACCCATGTGGCTTCTGATACGCACATTGTCGGGCGATAACAAAGGATTTACATAGGATTTACATTTTTCTTAGGGGACGTTTCATGGAAAGGGAGCTATCAGGAGCAATGACAGATGAATCCATTTGACGGCAAAGGCTGCCTCTTTCATACAAATAACAGGCTTTTTTTTTTTTAATCTACAATTTGTCACTGTTTATTCTGCAGTGCAAGCCTTTTAATTACCCTGCAGCATCCTGGGTTTGTCTTCCCTGGGAAGCAAGGGAGTTGTCTGGGGGAGTTAGAGGGCATTTCTGCCTCTCACGTAATCCTAGAAATCCAAACAGAGATTTCCAGAGTTCAGTCCATTTCTGGGAGTGGAACATGCCAGAATCTTGTCCTGGCTCCTCTGGTCATGGTCAGCTTGTGCAGGAGGAACTGGGCTCATTCCCATTGGCAACTGGCACGCTGGAATTGGTGTCCTCAGCACTTAGCTTCTGCCTTGCATAAGTGATGCTCAAGCAGTTTCACAGCCTTTTAGTAGGTTTCTCATCTTCTATGCAGCTCCCAATGGGAGAACTACAAAAATAATTCTAGTTATCTCTCTTGTTCTAGCAAGGCAAGGACTCAGATGTGGGGAGCAAAGAATTTTTTTCACACAGGCAGCTCCCTGTCACTTTCTATGCAAAGTTTCATGACCAGCATCATACTTGCTTTCACTTCAGTTCTTGGTGATGGGGATGCACTTGTCCAAGATTTGACTTCTTTTCCCTAATGCAAATATTATTTCTGCCCCAGCTCTGTCTATCTATCTTATCTGTCTGTCGTATCATGTCTGTCCCTTACATCTGTAGGAAGTGTTTGGGAGTAATGATTCCTGCCTTGGGGCTGGGAATAAAATAAGTAAAGTCTCCATGGTCTTTTCAGACCTGTTTTCTAGAGCAGTGAGTTCCTCTTGAACACAAATGGTGGATCTAATGTCATTGAGCTCTGGGTTTTTGAATCCTTTGACTTAGTACCAAATCCACACAAAACACTGTTCTTCCAAAAAAAAAAAAAAAGTGCCCACTGAAGTAATAAAATCAGTATAAGACGTATGTATATTTAATTTATTTTGAAGACCACCTCTTGGCTTAGGCCACTTTCTGCTCCTGATGTCCCTGGTAGGTGCCAAATGTTATTTGGGAGAAGGTCCCTAACAAATAAATTCAGTTGTTCTTCCTCCTGGCAGCTCATTTTTATTCTAAGCAAGCATCAAGCTTCAGCATGATTTAGGCTGAGTGGCCAAGCACTCAGAAGGTGAGAAATTTAATATTAAGGTTGGGAAGCCATACATGAGATAATCCAACTGGACCTTTGACCTCCTGCACTTATGTCTCAGAGTATCTTATATGGTTGAAGATTATGAAACACTGGCTATTACATGAAATATTAATATAGGTAAATATAGGTATATAATTACCAGAAGCATATTTTCAAGCTTGGTAGTGGTCTTAAGTCAGATTTATGTATCAAGCATCTTATTTCCTTATTATCTATGCATAGATAAACAATATGGAATTAAACTTCCTTCTACTTTATTTTGAATTAGAACAATTCAGACAATTCAACAATTTAGGAACAAGAGTGTATATCAGAAAGGTATCACCTGCAAACTGCCTTTAGAAATGAAACTGACTTCATGAATGCATATAATTTCAGTATATATGCAGAAAGCAAGTTCAGATGCAAGCTTAGTATTAACCTGACTAGTTGTCAGTGTTTGCAGCAGGCTATAGACTTCTATCCTCCTTTTATCTAATACCTTGGCCAGAGTCTACATCAGTCAGTAGCTGATAGAGTTGTTTCCTTGTAAAAGTGACTGATTGTCTAGACTAAGTCTACGATATCACTGATTTATCAAAATTTTCGTATTTTAGAAAATCATCCATAGGACTGATAGTAGTTTTACTACATTGTTTTGGCAATAGTAGGCCCTGGACAAGACTTTTTGTTTTCCTCATTAGGGGAAAAAAAAAAAAAAAAAAAAAAAAAGGAGAGGGGACAAAACGCAACAGAAACCTAAGCACAAAAAAGAATATTTAGAACGACTGTCTTAGAGCTGTTTCCAGGTTAATGAGCATGCTTCCCATAAAACCATATTTGTGGAATAATTTGAAGGTATAAATTGAATGAGAAAATTCATATCCTTGAGATCTCAAATGAGGTGTCTAAAGTTAGTGGACATCTAACTTCAATCAACTATTCTCTATAGAGTGCAAACAGTTGCTCTCATTTTCTACATTGTTGTTGAAATGTTGAGCATTTTGTTTTTCTTGTAAGTCAGGTAGGTAATTTTTGTGTGCAGTCATTGGTGAGAATCTCAGCTGAGGAGTAAAGGACAGGGGCAAATGATCTTCTTTCTCTGAAGTTGGTTAATCTTATGGCAGAGCACTGTGGGAAGCATTTACTTTCTCCTTTCTGCCATATTCAGCTAAAAACAAACAAAAAAAACCCCAAAATAACTCCCTTGTAATAGATGAAGACTTGATTTTGAAAAATAGGGTTTAAAGCCCATCACAAAAAGATGGAGAAGTAAGGGGAGGAGACATCTGTTTCTTTAGCAGTTTCTCAGCTGCTTTCATTAGGAAGTGGAAAACTCAGCATCATTTTTTTTTCTAGTTTCTTAGAAAGTATCCATGTCAGTAGGGTATAAAAAAGGGTGAATGTACTCTGCTCCTCCTGTCTAAAATATCTTATTCTATGTAAATATGCAGGCAGAGATAACCCACAGTCAGTATGTTAACCATCACCTTCAGGAATTGGTCCATTTATTTTTGCATCAATTAATATAGATTCTTTTTCATTGGTGGAACAAATGCAAGAGGGGAATTAAAAACACCATGCTCCCCTAATAACCTCCAGGGAGGTGAATAGGATATTCAGTGTGAAGGTAGCTGAATCAGGAAGAAAAGGTGTATTGGAACAGATGTTTCCCACCCAGCTGGTGAGTGGCCTAGGCTCCTGGCTAGAGGGTATCCCAGGGCAGCGCGATGCAGATGGTTCTGGAGCCGTTCCACCTGGCACACAATAATTCAGAATAACTCAGGCAGACAAAAAGCGAGAGTGAGTCACCAGTCTGCTGATTAGGCTGCTATCCTGGGAGGGAGGCACCTGGATCCAGGTTAGGGCTGCGAGGTGGAATAGCATCAACTGGAGGGATTGGCAGCAGGTAACCCTATCTGGTTAGGAGCTTCATCATGCATGGAGGCACAAGCTTGGGTCCACTTAGGGACCCAAAGGAAAGGAGGGAGTTTAGCTCAGGCCTCCTAAAAACTAAAGGAAATCTCTTATCATCACTATATGGGGATGGGATGGGTCTTCTTCAGGTGATGAGGCGGACTTTTTAACTTGCTTTCTCAAATCCATTTGTTTTTTGATGCATTTCTGCAGAGAACAGAACAAAATGCAGACTCCGTTCCTCCTTTCTATGTGAACACCTTTTTTACTGTATTACCTTTTTACCTTTTTTAACTGTATTTCTTTTACCCCATCTTGATTCAACTGCAGAATGGCTAAATATTCACACTACCCTGACTGGCAATGCCCTGTCATTCCCAGGAAAAATTGTGAGCATATTTGTATGTGCAGCTGGATGTACTATCTCTGGGAAAGGTCTGGTGGATTGGAAGACAGGGATAACCACGGAAAAGTTTGATGGGCCGGGAAAAACTTGTATCTATGAAAAGAGAATGGAGAATTTTATGGTCTTGGCAAAACCTCCCCATTTTTCCCCTGAATGGGCATGCTAATGGTAAGTGGTAAAGCCATACATAGTCTTGGGTCAGATCCTCCTTGCTTTGCACCACTGCAAGGCTGAGGACAATTCAGTTCAGATCCAGAGAATGACTCTGAATTGACTCTGCTGTAAAGCAGATAAGAAAATGTCCCAAATTATTTATTTGTGTCTAATCCTATAAAAATGCATAAAGTGGAGTCTCCCTGCCTTTAACAGCCGCACTCTGAAAGATCCTATCTGATCTACCTCTGTCAGCTTGGCATCTTCGTAGTAGTTGGTGGTTGCACAAAACTGGCCAATTTTTCCATATATAGCACTGCTAAATTATCCTTTCTGATTTTGTTTTATTACCCCCTCAGAGCAATGATCTCACCGATCAGTGTTGTGTTGCTCTTCGGGAGTGGCAGGGGTGGAGTGGGGTGGGACGAGCAGAGCCCTGAGCTTTTTCCAGAGTTCCCTGCATATGCAGAACATTTCATTGTCTTCTCTAACACGCCCTCACCTTTCACACAGACTGGAATTTGACACACCGGGTTAGAGAGAGAGAAAAAAAAAAAAAAAAGAAGGAAAAAGAAATACAACACAAGGAAAAAAAATAAGCAAACAAGATCTTATCGTGGAAAATATCCATCCACCCTCCTGATAATAAAAAAGGCCTCAGGTTAGGAAAAAAAAAAAATGTCTCTAATGAACAGTTAAAATTAAGATGCAAATACGTTCATGGTTCCTGGCACAGAGGGAAAGGCTGAATATAGCCGCCTTCTAAAAACACAGTTTTACACTTCTTGTAATGGTGAAATTTTGTTGTGATTATTGCTGCTGTGTTGTCTTGAGAAGGGTTTATTCCCTGTTGAGGAAAGCTCTGGATATTCTTACTCCCTCACCCCACCCCATACCCCACATTCATTTCACCAGGTGGCATGACGAAACCCTCCAGATCAAGACAGGTTTCATCAACAAGCCTTTATGCCATGCCACCCATAATTCATCCAGCCTGCTGTGGTTTTCTCCCAGTAAGCAGCACCTCTTGCAAAACCAGCCCCGTCTCACACTCCTTCCAAGTCGGTGTTCCTGAGCACCGGCAAGAGAAGGGTATGAATCACCAACGCAGCGCACAGACCTTCGCTCCACTCTGGCCAGTTTGTGTCATTGCCTTAATGTTAATTACACACCATAATGTGCGCATTTAATTTCCGTGGTGTTTCAATTAAATTAATCAGGCAATTAAAATTAATTAAAATTACAGAAATCACCTGCAGAAGTGCTTGAAATGTGGGGGAGGGGAAGGGAGGGGTTGGGAGGGATCTGGGAACGTAGATGGCTGCGTTTTCACAGACCTTGCTTCCCTTGATTAATTTTGGGGATAGACTCTTTCAGAGCAGGTTATTTAAGGATTTAGATGTTGTTCCAAGGCCTGTTGAAGTCAATGGAAATCTTCCTATCGGTGCTGATTGACTTGGGACCAGTCCACGAACCCCTAAAGTGAGACATGGAAGGGGAAGGTGATGAAAGACCTGGTGCTCAGCAGAAATCCCTCAATACATCAGAGGAACCAGGCTGAGGGCCCAGAAGCACCAAATAAGGGTCATACTCTGAAGGCCACTAAAGATGAGAACGACGTCCATGGGTGTTAGGGCACCAGGGCTTCCAAAGAAAAGATCTGAGCTGCAGGCACTCTATGAAACCTCAATGTCTTTTAAATGTCAAAGGATGTTTAAAATAAGACCATAAGTACTTCTGCCTATGGAAGAGTTTCAAGAGGTCAGTCCAGATAATTAACCTGGACATTTCTGTGCTGCTTATGCCCTTTTCCCAAGGCAAGCACAGTCAAATATTTGCCTTCTAGCTGAGCTTCAAGACTTTTTTCAGCATAGAAGGGACAGCACTCACAGCTGGTGAACAGTTACATGCCCGGTTGCATCCTACCAGCAACCTCAGCTCAACAAGCGCCTGTGTTGGTAGACAGGTTACTTCCTTCCATGCTTTCCTGGAAAGACTTCGCCTGGCACACTCCTGTCTAAGTGGGTGAGTCACCCATTCCTTGCTCCCGTTCTTCGACCCGCAGTTGGGGATGTTTATACCGCAGTTGCTGAAGCTCGTGTCGGTATCCCCGAGCTGCCTTTAATTTAATTTCCTGGAGTAGCTTTGGTAGGATGGCTGTAGTTGCAGGGAATACTGTGTGGGCTGAGAAACCAGGCTATGAAGGAAGTGAATATTCATAATTAAGCTGAGTTGCTCTGTGTTGCACTGGTTATTGGATCCTGAGTTAGCTGTTTTAAAGGCATACCATTTTTTTTCCCATGCATTATAATTTAGTGCAGATAATCCCTCATAGCTCCATAGGTAATTACCCATCCCTCTCTTTGTCCAAGAGAGAGTAAACCCTTATCACCTCCACCCCAATGACATCCGCTTCTGCTCCGCGGTTGTGAGCCACCTTCTCCTCTCAAATTGTTTGGATGATTAACATAATTAAGTTAAGCACAGAACAAATCTTTTAAGCTTCTTGTTAGACTGAAGTTTACATCCAGATTCCGATCTCAGAGATTTATGTGCCCCAGAACTTTTGTACTTTTTGCAATCTTAACTGTTGATATTTTCTCTCTCTGTAAACTTTGCATCTTTTATTGTAAAATTTTATTCATGCAAACCATAATATTCCCATTATTTTTAGCCATTTTGCCATACTTTTTGATATTTTCTCCACTTCTTAAGCCATAGCAAAATGTTAAACAATACAGAATACTTCACCACATTTTCAGTTTTTGGATCTTTAATCTTATATGACTCTTTCTCCTCTCTCTCTCTCTTTTTTTTCTCCCCTCAAAGGTAGAGTAGAAGATGAAAGGAGCAGAAATGGGAATGAGAAGAAAAAAAAGAGATGGAAAAAACACTCTAGAACTCTGTTTTCAAATTTAGAAGGTTTACAAGGAAGATTGTGTTTTGCTTTTGTTGAACAGCCCAGAATTTTAATTAAAAATCCGATTTGTCTCTGAAATTCTCCGTCTAAATGATGGTACATCCCTCTCCCTCCACTCATTCTCCTCTGTCTGAATCCTTTGACAGGACTTCTTGTGTGGCCTTTGGCACGTCATTTTACCTCACTTTCCTCATCTATAAAATGGCTGTTAATCCCTATATAGTATCACCCACGCAAATTGCCAGAGCTTATGCCTGAATGCTGCTTTGAAGATAAGTAAGTAAAGTTTCAAAAGGACCTAAGAGATTTAGGAATGAAAGTTTCATTAACTTTCTATCAGATTTGTACTCTTATATCTCCAGGAACCTTTTGAAAGTCTCCAGAATTGCAAGACTTTACTCATCACAATGATATTCCTTGCACTCCTCAACGAAAGAGATTGCTCCAGGCTAGTTTTGACAGAAGAGTTTGTTCCTCAAAAGAAGCAAGGTGAGACTTGGGGCTGTCCAGTTTCTCTCCCTCCCTTTCTGAGTATTCGATGTGAAACTTGGAATGCATGAAACCTTTTCAAGAAAAGTGGGACCTCTCTGAGACTTGTTATTTGCAGTGGTAAACACACTTGGCTTATTTTGACTGAAGGAAGGAAGGGAACACTTATATCACCAGCTTTGTTACTAGATTTGAAAAATAACCTTCAGCTGGGAAGCAGTGATGAGCTCCTATGGCTGTGGAGGACTTAACGTCTCCAGGTAGTGTGAGGACTTCTGAGGAGAATGTGACACTTTTTTTTGTAATATTGGTGCTGATGTCAATGACAAATTGATGCTCAAGGCCTGCAATGATGTTCTAGAGGCATTCTGGTTGCCTGAAGAAGTTGTGAGGTTCTTCAATAGCCCCATGACCTTACAGTTCCCCTTGTCCTGACTGTCTGTGAAGGAAAAGTCCCATTGTTTTGCTGTTTTTTGCTAACAACATGACTTAAAAAAAAAGTCCATAGTTGGTAAGAAGACAGACTGTAATAATTCAAAATATCAAGTCTTTGGTTTTGCTTTTTAAAAAATTTTTGTTTTCCATGCTAAGTCCCCCTTTCTAGTCTTTCTGAAGAGCTATAAAAAGAGAAGAGGAAAAAAAGAAAGCAGTCAACCAAAAAATCTCTATAGATAATGGTGGCTTAGTGGCTTTGGTCCGTTTAGCTTTATTAGCTAAACCACGGTTCTGAAATCACCTCAAAATAACTCTGCTATTCTTTGGGGTTTTGCTTACCAAAGTGAACACAAAAATGAATTTTTATAGAAAGACAAAACAACAACAAATATTTAAACATTGTCTTCAGGCAGAAATTAGATCTTTCGTTTTGATTTTATCCATTTACGTATTAAATGCAGCTGAATTTTAAAATGAAACCTGATTTGAAACAGTTGATTTTGCTTCCAAGATTTGAGGCAGCTTAATTAAAAAAAAAATTCATTCAAAACTTTTTTTTTTGCCTTATTTGACTTGAATTTGCCTGATAGTTTTGGTCAGTCAGGAACTACATTTATCATTAACTAAATATTTCTACAAAAATTACTGTCCTGAAATTTTAAGCTGACTACTTTAATGGAGGCATAGGACCAGATCTCCTCTATAGGTCCTTTCCAATCTGAATTATTTTGTGATTTTATCAAAGTATTTGTCTTTGGTACCCTATCACTATTAGCACAAGGCTTGACTATCTTCTAGTTTAACGCATTCATTCCTTTAAGATACAATAGATAAAACTAACACAGAAGCAGGTCATGGTGAAATCTTCTGGTAGAACAGAGAATTTTGCCTGCAAGTCTAGTCTCAAATTATCACAACACTGGTGTCTCTATTTTCTCTTCTGTTAAAGAAAGATAATAATAAATAAATAAATAAATAAATAATAATAATAATAATAATAATAAATACAAAGAACACAAGGAATTTCTGTAAAAAGCTTGTTTTGGAAAATCTGAACAAAATGGATCTTTAGGGAAATCAGACAATTTTTAGATTTCTTCCACTACAAAGGAGTGCAAGTGTCTAAAAAACTGTGTTTCTGAAGGATTTTGTCAGTGGCCATAACTACTGCCAACCACAACTGAAAAAAAGGACAAGGGATCCAAAAAATCCCAGAACTTAGCTTGTATGTAAGGTTCTTGGTATGGAGCAGATTTTCTTTTCACTTCTGGAACTGCATACTAATTCTAATTAGAGTTGTTAATTAAATACATTCTGTTAAAACATGTTGTATCAAAGCTGAAAGATTCTGTAGAGAAATGTCTACTTGGTTGACACTTTTCTTAGAAAGATTTTTGAGGTCCAGGGTTCTGGTCAGGGAGGGTATTCAAAGAGCAGCAGAGTCCCAGGTCTCTGCTATATGGGATAAATATTAAAGTTTTGTTAAAATTTACCAGAATTTTTGAAAAGCTTTTTTCTTTTTTAATTTTCCTTCTCTCCTTTGTGAAGGAAAAACAATTTGCCCAACATCAGAAATTGTGGTAAACTGGAATTGCTGCCCGGTGGACAATTCCTGTAATAAGTCCAACCAGCTCGTCATGCTGAGTCCAGTTCTTCCCTGTTGAAGCACAGCAGTTCATTTATGCAACCAAGTGTCCAAAGGGTTTCATGCATTGCTAATAATTATGGGCACATCTTGGTGGTCATATTGAATTCAATGGGCAATTTTCCCACAGATTTTATCGGGAGCAGAATTTATCCCTATATGCCTCTGATTGTTTAACTCGATTTCTGTTATTGGTTAAGACTCCTTAGTCCATGCCAGCATGTGAAATTCTAATGAAGTTTTATGTTAGCTGCTGCTGTTAACTGTTCTTAATTATTTGATAGTCATCTGAGGCCTGAATTTCAGAGATGTGGACCTCCTCTTATAACCATTCTAATCAGTGGCAATTTGGATACTTTGACCATCTGTAAATCAGGCCTTTAAAGGGCATTTCTGATCCCATTGTGTCTAATGGTGCAGATCTGTGCCTGCAGGACCAAATATCTTCTTCAGCTAATAAATTAGGTAGAATTCACTAAAAACAAGCAAATGAAATAACCCTTTCTGGGAAAATCGTATGATTTGCTCTTTTTTTGGGAGAAGGTCTCAAATTCAGGAAAAAAAAAAGTAAAATTCCTTTTTTTTTCATAAAATGAAATATTCTGATAAGCTTTATCTGCATTGAAACAGTAATTTTGTTTCTATTGTTCCAGCTAACATGAGGCAATGATTATCCCGTGTTATAGTGATCTCATCAAAAGAATAAAGACACTGTGAAATATTCGGTCCTTAGTCCAATGATACATTTCATAACTGCACGTTGAACATGCTCGTGGAAGTGAGGCATTTCACCAAAATGCTGTGACTTGGGAAATCAGCATTTTCTGCTGGGAAAAAAAAAAAAAAAAAAAGATGTTCAGCTCTTGTTCTTACTTATCTGTCCCACTAGAAGTAGCATAAGGTTGAAGTTAAGTTCTTTGGACTCTTATGAAAATGACTATCTGTCAATCCACCAAGTCTCTGACACTGGGGCTACAGCATTTCAAGGCCTGACTCAAGCCAGGCCAAAAATAGCAGGAAACTTTTGTTTCGGCTGCAATGGGTCATCAGGAACAGACCCAAAAAGTTTGGGCCAAAACCAGAGAACTTTATTTTTGTTTTGTTTAGTTTAGTTTTGTTTTTCCCTTCTTTTTATGGAGTCCTGGTCTTTTTGTGCTTTCAGATAGAACAAACCTGTTTTCCTTTTTCTTTTTTTTTTCTTTTTTTAATTTTCATTGCTGTGTAAAGCAAAAACAATTGATTCTGCTTCCAGTCATTCTCATGGGGAAGTTTTAGCCTTCTTATAGTAGCTGAAGTGATGGTGCATTAAAACCAGGACCAATCTAGCTTCTCTGTAGCAAGGCAGGCCTGCCAGAACCCACCAGCATTCTTTCAAAATGTTGACCCTACACTGCTGTATGAGGCCAGAACTTGATGCAACCTTGCTGAAGTTGTGCAATGGAGGGGTAGGTGGACATCAGAAGTCCTTAATGTTCTCCCCATCCGAAGATACAAAGTCTGGTTAGCTAAATTTGAAATATTCACAGTTGCTTAGAGCCGTGGTGATAAAAGTACTGGTTATTGCTCCAACTTTATTATCCTAATTCTAGGGAGATTATAGAGAATCCTAGGCTCCAAACACTGGGTTTAACTTGGAATTCAACCGAATGCACCTGGAAACACTTTTTAGAAGTTACTTCTGTGTTTAACCTCCACTTCCCTAATGCCATTTTTTAAGGTTCTCTGTTCTCCTCTTCCCTTTCAGAGAAAGGGGATTTTCCATTAGCACCGCAAGGACTATGAGTGGGACTATGGCTAATTGCATGACTTGATCAGATATTATGTTGGCATGGGTTTTGCCAAGCCCTCCTCATCTTTGCAAGCTCAAGGAGGAGGATTCCCCCTCTGTGTGAATGGAGAACAACTTCAGATCAAACAACCAAATTGCTACCAAAGCCCTACCAAAGAGCTGCAGTGGCTATTCTACAAAATCGGAAGAGAGGGTTTTGATCTCAGAAATGATTCATGTAATCAGATCTCACATCTAGACTAACCCCCTGTCTTGCCTTAGCTATACAAAAAAAAAAAAAAAAAAAAAAAAAAAAAAAAAACACAACACCCCAACTTTCTGCATGCTATAGAGCAAATTACAGGCATTTTTGCCTTTGAGTACCCAAAATGAGGCATCTAAAATGCCTGGTATACATAGAGGTGATACTCAGCAGTTTCTGAAAATGAGTCTTTGGAAATCAAAATGAAAAAAAGAAGAAAAAAAGAGAAATAAAGGAAAAATAAAAAAAAAAAGAGAGAAAGAGAGAGAGAAGCTCCTGAATCTAAGACCCTTTTGTCAAAATCAGTTATCATAGGGTAATTTTTGGAATAACTTATAACTTTCAATCTCCATACCTTCAACCCATCCCCCCAGAAAACATTTTGGAATGTTAAATTTTTTTGAGCATCCTCTAAATTTGGGGTCAAATAGAAATCTGTTCCCAAGCTGAAACCCTACCTACCACAGTCTGGTGGGAATGCTTACTCTGAAATTGAAAGGTTTATACTGGAAATGTTGACACAGACCTAAACTGGAGTGATGTGGGTGTTGGGAAGGACTGCAGAGTGGGGGCTATTCAAATCAATCCTTCTCCTAAGCCTAGGCAGGGGCCTGCAGAAGAGATTCACTTTCCATCTCAAGTTTCATTCGCTGAAATGATTCTGTAGATAAAACTCATAAACTATGCAAGCACAGACATAATGTGGGCGAAAGGGTTAAGGGACTGAAGAAGACTCGGTAATTCTCACAAATGGGGACCAGATGTTGTTTGACATTTTAAAAACACACAGCCTCCTCCACCCCTACTTACCTTGCTGATACTGTGAATTGTTCAGTGGAGATCAGGGAGACACTACTGAAGAGGTGATTTCTTTTCCATGGTTTATTCTGTTTGTTGCACAAAATACAGGGGCAAAACAATAAGGTTGCATTAATAACAGCAAGAGCTCTTCTCAGCTGGTGTAAATTGGCATAGCTCCACTGAAGTCAATAGAGTTCTGATTTCCAGCATGTGGGCTTTTGTCCCTCAGCTGGATTTCCCATACCCAGGGATATCACAAGGGCCATTTACAGAACGTGCAATGTTTTTGAGTATTATATTATATTCACGGCTCTGCCAGGTCATAGACTGCAGTGGAAGGTGTACCAACACAGAGGTGGGCCTGCTGTATATGCAGGAGTTTCAAAGTATCAGGGGAAAAAGAAGGAGATTCACATTTAACAGTTCGAAATGAGATGGCAAAACATGGTCAATAACCATGAGATGTAACAGAAATGGTCAAGTGCAGGAGGAAAGGTCTTTGCTATATCCAACCAACCAGGAAAGAAAGAGACATTATGGGGAGCTGAATGATACACACATAGCCACACAACCCATGTGGATCTCATGTTTGCTGGATCTCATGTTCAAATCATGCAAAACAGAAGAATGGAGAGGAAACGGACACTGAGCTGCAGTTCTGCTATAACAGATGTCCGATCACTGGGTCATCTCATGCCTCTTAAGTCCAGTCTGGTTTCCTCTCGATGATGGCCTCATTTGTGCATACTTGTGACAGGATGCTGAGTTTGGCAGGCAAATCCTGGAGAAAGTCCTATCACATTTTGTAAATCTCATCAACCCGGTTTAATCTGCATCAGATTAAATTGTCTGTCTGACAAAAAGGATAGGTTGAAAAGTAAAGATATTTCTTCACCCAAAGCAGCTGCTGTCAACACCATTATCTGGGATCACCTTTTTGGTAACACTAATACTGTGCTTCTAACTAAGGAATATTTACTCTTTTAACCTGGCTGTAGAACAATAATCATCTCATTTTCCAGAAGCTGAAAACACGTTATTTTGGTCTCGGATGGATTCTAGCCTGGGACACAATCCTGTGGCACATCATAACTTTTTGATGGGACACAGGAATGTTCTAGAATATCCCAGACTAGAATCCATCCTAGTCCAGAATAACGTGTTTTCAGTTTTTTCAGAAAAGTGATTGTCAATTTGGCCAGTTTCTTGCCTTGAAGGCAATAGCAGGAAGCTGATTGACTTCAATAAGAGTCAGCTAAAGTCAGAGTAGACATCTTCTGAGAGTAATTATAATTTTACAATTTACTTATATCAATTTATTCCCATGCTTATTATACTTATTATTTACTTATTATGTTTCTATAATTTACAGTCTACTTGTGAAACTTGATATCTTGGTATCTTTTATTTTCCTTCTTTTCATTTTGCCCTATTCACCCAAGTCTTTTTATTCTGTGTCTTTATTCTTTAGAAAGATATACCAGAAATGCCTCACCACTGAATATGTCCTTTGCCCATGTGTATAAAATATGCTTTTTTTCGCTCTTTGATTTACTGTCCTTTTTTATCCTCTGTGATAATAAATAGTCTATGAAATAGTCTATGTATTACCTTGAGATTTTTCTTACGAAGTTTTCTCTTTCCCTTTTCACTAACCTAAATAAATGTTGGCCAATGGCCAAGTAATTTTCCATATCAGCAACCTCTCTGCTTGCTTGCAGTCAGGAGAGATGCGGCTCTTGTAAAGAGTCTTCCTTTCTCTAAAATGCAGAGTTCCTGTACTCTGCAAAATCCCCAAACTTTCTATTTAGAATTAGCTGGTCAACCATGTACTGACTTCCTGCTTTTGATTTCATTATTTTCATGCACCTTTGTACAGATTTCCCTACCATTACTTAATTCGAAAATAATATTTCATTCTGCAATTGGTCTCACCGAACTCAACAATATATTTATGTTGCAGGTATCATGAAGATCAAGGATAGTAAAATGTCATTCTTATTGGTGTGAATTGTTCCCATATCTTTGACAATAACCTTAGAAGCTTTTGGATATGGATAGATGAGCAAAAGTTAATGGGTGTTTTTTTTGTAGGAGTCAATGATCCAGAGAATTAGGTGAAATCAGAAGCTAAAAACAGCTTAGCCCAAGAAAGATGAGAATCTGGTAAAGATCACAGAAAACAACAACAACAAAACCCCTCAAATCTCAATTAAGATTCTGTAAATACCATATGCCTTGATGAATTTAGATCAAATTAATGATATACATCAGGGAAAATAGAAGGAGAAATCAGTGCTATGTGTTACACTTAGAATAAATAAATGAATAAAAGACTAAATCCTTACAACTGCACTAAAGAGTTGTATAGTTGTTGTCACATTCCCTGGTGCAATTTTTGGCCCATGATAATAGCATTACACGTGGGCCAGGTAATGCTCTCAACACGCAGCATGAAAGGAGACCACCCTGTCTTTTGGGGAGAGAAGTACAGCCTGACGGACCTGTTCTGTGGCATGTGCCTTCAGGGACAGCAAAATGGATCCTAATATAGCCCTGACGGATACACACACAGGTAATACTGCAGTGTAACATGTGGCTGGTATAGCCGGTATGGAATCAGATCAAGGCAGGCGAGTTTTTTAGCAATGAGTTAAAGGCTGATGTAGGGAAGATGTGCTTGCAACAGACTAGATTCCTCTGTGATTCACGCAGGGAAAGAACATTTGAAATGAGCAGCAATTACCTGGGCCATTCCATTTCATTCTGCACAAACTAAATGTCACAAACTAAATAAAAAAGATAAAAAGTTATGGGTTATAAGACAACGTGTGAAGGTTAAAACAAATTGATTGAGATGACATAATTAAAATGGCCCTACATGCTTTGCTGTAAGTAGTTCTTGACAAAGCACCAAGCAATGAAGGGAGGTGGAAGGCAGCAGTGAAAATGTAGCTGAAAACACGGGTAATGAGAAGGGACTTTTAGCACATAAAAGTCAGCATGAAAAGGTCACAGAGGTTGTGTAGGTGGTGGAAGACACCACAGAGACCAACACCCCCTACAGAGGTACAGAAGTGATATTTATCACTCCGCTCTATAAATAAAAATACAAAGAGACAAAAGGGAACATAAGGGCTGACTGTTTCAGAAGGTAAGACCAAGCGCAGGACAGTGAGAGAAGCAAGGAACAAGCACTAAGGTGGGAGCTGCAAAGTGACTTTAAAATCCGGGGGGGAATCTTGTTCAGTGAAGGGATGTAAAGGAGCTCCGGTGACATTACCACAGCAGTAAGTGAAATAAATGGTCCGAGACATTTTCCTGTGGACTCAGGAAAAAAAGTCCCTGATGTTCAGGAATACAGGACTGGACCTGATTGGATTTTAAAAGCACAATGCTAAAATACCTGGAAAGTATGTTATGAAATCTCTGTCGGCTACTTCTTCAAGAGATTAAGAAATTTAAGTCCTTTGCATTTCTATTTAATCTGCTCTGAAGGGACAGCTGCATTTTGGTCACCTAAAATGCAAGGTCCAGTACAAAGGGAACTCAAGCCCAGTTTAGAGTACAATAATTTGGTGCTGGATTAAACAGTCAGGATATAATCCAAAGTGTGCTCAGAGTGTTATTTCACATGTCAAGAGACACGTCTTTCATGTGTTGTGTGAATCTAGAAACGCCACCAAATAGCTCACGGTCTCTGCTCTTTTGCCTGTTCAGCTCCAACCTTGGACTATCTCCTTGGACAAAGCGGTGCTGGTGAGAGCTAGTGCACCTGGCACGAGGACTGAGCTCAGGGCATTCGTCTAGTGATCTTCCCCTTTTTACCAGCCTTGACAGTGCAGAGAAGCCCAAAGAAGAAAGCAACACGGATTCCTGCTTAAATCTGAAATCAAATATTGTTGCATTAGACAACCAGGTTCTTATATATTGAAACAACTCAATTTAAAGCTAAATCAAACCCTCACTGAAGCTGAGAGCAGGACTGAGCTGAGTGAAGGCTCTCCAGTGCATCTGGACTGCTTGTCTGGGCAGGAGGTGACGAGGTATGGATAGATATGCCGCAGGGAACTTGGAAAGTTAGAAAGAAATTTTAAGACTGGTGTCCCTGAGTGCTTTATTTGTGCTTAGCACCACTCGGAGGCACCAAACATGTGGATCCAGGGTCAACTACAAGGACTCTGCTTCACAACCTGTGTAGCAGTTCCATAATATACCAAGAGTTTCCTTTGTATCTTTTCATTGCAAATAATCATTGTCTTCCTGAAGCCATCACTAAGGGACATTTCCAGCAAAGATCTAGTTCCTGAAATACTCTGGAAAGACATCATTGTCTTCTAAGGAGCTACAGTCATGTAGCACAGGAGAAGCTAGGAAAAGAGGTTTCTGAGCCCAAAGTGTTAATGCAGAAGCAAGTCCTGTGGCTGCAGCAGAGGAAATGATATTAATAAAAGTATTTCAAAAAGTTCTGGATTCCTTCCAGTCAGATGGATGTTTTTATTATGTTTAAATACCCATGTCAGAGTCTCATTTACTGCAGACATTAAGGAAAGGAAGGGACATTCTTGACTGTCACATTCCATATTTTTCCATTCTGTCTCAGACACAGTTGATTTGAATTCATCAGGGGAGATACTATTCTCCACAAAAGTAAATCTACTGCCACTTTGCTACTTAGCTGTTGCTCCTCCTTTCCCTTCTAAATAATAATATCTACCCTTTCTCTGGAGACTGTCATGAGACAGCCTGAAGAAGTAGCTAGAGGAATAAGCCAATATTTGGCAGATGGAGACACTGAGGCACAGTAGGGAAGTGATTTATCTGTCCTTCCCACCAGTGATCATCTAAACCAGAGCTGGGGACAGAATCCAAATCTCCAAAATCTCAGGGCAATAGGTGACCACCTACGTCTCACCTGAACTCAAAGTCAAGCAAGAGTAGTCTGCATGGGTAATGGATCTTAATTCCAGTAATGTGGCTGGGACAGAAGCTTATTCTTCAAGGTTTTAATCCCCTCTGATAGCAGAGGATACCAGAGGACTCAAGAGTCCCTCTGCAAGTCCATATATTGGGCTCAATGCATATGTATATGTTTTTTTCAATCTTGGTGGGACACTAAGGATTCCCATGGTTGGTTTCAGCAAGCTGATTGTTTCATGCTTCAGAATGTGCATCATTTTCATGTATTTTAGGGGAGTAAATGCTTTCATAATTAGCATTATAGTAGAAGGATGAGTCCATTTTTGGTCTGACAGCATATGGAGGGTGGGCAGCCTCTTCCACTTCATCGTGATCCCAGAAAATTATCTGTGCAACCATGATATCCACACTGGATCACTTCTGTCTTGAGAGCTTGCCATTTTCTCCCCTTGTGAAGCTGCATCTGTAAGCTGGGGAAGAAGACAAACTTTGCAAAACTGACTGAGGTCTCTGAGTAAAAAGCCCCGCATAAGAAAGAACAATATCTCAACCATAAGCACTGCATAGTCCAATTTCAGAAGCATCCTCTTCTTAGGTAGCAGAGCCAACTAGAAGAAATTGCTTCCCATTGTGTGGGGAATTCCAACATTTCAAAAATTGTTTTGGTAATTAGAAGCTGAGATATTTCATGGAGTGGAGAGTCTAAGCTATTTTAAGCCATAAACACACTTATCAAAAGGGAGGTTATTAGCCTGTTCTATTTGGCACAGGTGGGGACTCAGCTGGCCTGAGGTATTTAGCCCTGACCACCATGATTTAAAAAAAGTAATAAAGCATTTGGAAAACATCCAGAGGAGAGTAACACGAAAGAGAAGAGGTTTAAGAAAACATGACCTATAATGAAAAGTTGAAGGAACTGAGTTTGTTTAGTCTAGAAAAGCAGTGAAGGAAGGGAGGCACGATAAGAGTCTTCAAACATAGAACTGGTGTTTTAAAAGGAGACAGTGATCAATTGTTCTTGATATCCACTACTGGTAGGACAAGAAGAGATGAATTTAACTCACAAGAAAAGAATTTTAGGTTAAATCTCACAAAATGCTTCTAACTCTGCACACAGGAACAGCATACCTGGATGGTCTGCCATTGGGGGGTTTTCAGAACATATTAGACAAATGTCAGGAACAATCTAGATATACTTGATGTTATATCAGAGGTAAGAGTCAGGCTGGAGAACATCTTGAGGTCCTTCCCAGTTTCCTCTTCCATCAATCTGGGAAATTGTTTATCTTTGTAATGCCAGCACATTATCATAGAAGTGTCAGAGTATCTAAAACATCTTCTAATATTGTGCATTATGCTTCTAATTAATGAAGAATATTTACAAAATTTTAGCATTAAAGGTCAAAGCTAGCATACCAGACTAAAATAAAACAAAAAAGTCTAAACAGAGTGAATTAATAAGGTCAATTCATATTAGATGCATTTTGAAGGGCTGCCAATGAGAATATTAACAAAGTTGACTTGACTCCTAAGAAACATCTTGATTTGACAAATCAGCTTTTTTTCTTATAGGAAGGTATAAAATCAAAACAATATTAACCAACTCTATCGCATCAGGAGGGCTGATATAACTTAATAACATGGGCCCCAGTTGTTTAACTCCAGCTATATACAGAGAATGTATTTTCAGCAAAATATCACTTCATGAATAGTGGATTCGGGATGGAAAATGGTATTTATAGTACAATCCCCCTTCCTTCAGAGTTTATGAAGGGCAGTTCTTGCAGGGGAACGTGTGTGGGCAAACCAGGAGAGTTTTCTTTACTCTTATTGGAGAGACTGAAGATAACAAAACCTTGGCAGCTGCTGAGGGGAACAAGCAACGTTATCATCCCTGTAAGTGGGATTTAATGTGTGCGGGGTGATCCAGCCCATGATAATTTCCATATGCTTGGAAAAGAGAGACAGAGAAAAAAAAGAAAAAAAAAAAAAGACTAGAAAATTGCAGAACGTAAAGACCTAATTATCTCTGTCTTCTAAGCCTCACTGCAGGTTGCATGGAAATTTCTTTTGGGTCAGAGAAGTGCAATTACTTGGTAGTCTGTGGGGAGATGTCATCCTGTAATCACCTGTTATTTGTTTACCAACAATTCTTATTAAGTTTCCCTTAATTAAACAGCAATTGCTTTGATTTTGTGTGCTGTGATTGAAATTGTCATTGCCCTGCACAGGCATGAAAGCCAGTCTGCAGATGTGGACACTGATATCATTAATGGCACATGCTGTACCAAGGCTTCCTATTTGCCCTAAGATTATTAGGTTCTTGATGGTATGAGGCTTTATTTTACTGTCACTACACCCAATTGCTGGAAATGACTTTGTCCTAGCTTAATTTCAGAGGCTCCGTGATGGGATAGTTTGCTTCAAGGTTATATTTTTAAGAGATGTAGGTTAGCTGAGGTTGTGCCCTTCCTTGGAAATGATCAGTATGGAGATTATACATATAGCCCAACAGCTAAGTGCTGATTCTTGGTCATAGAGATTTTTGAAATTTGACTTTTAACAGAATATGAAACCTTTTTTTTTCTTGGGAAATTGATAGGTGATATAGTCCATGAATTACGAATTAATCTCATACTTCATTGCATCGTCCTTGACAAGGACATAAAAGTCATGGAGGGGTTTCTACAGATGTCAGTGGAGCAACCTTGGGCTGCAGATATGCAGGTGGAGCATCCCTGTGAGGAAGAGGTGTCAGACTCATGTTCCATGCTTCTGCATAACAATGATACCATTGCAAGTGATTGGGCTGTCACTATAGCATGGTGACACCTGTGACCACTGCATCTAGCTAAAAGGGAGCTGCAAGAGAAGTCAATGAAAAAGAGCAGACTAGGAGAAGGTGTAATGAACAGAAAACCTTTTCCCAATAACCATCAGAAAAACCTTATTTGGGCTCTCTCAGCCCAAGACTTTTAGCACTAGTAAATAAGATAGGTAAACAAGACTTCACTGAGGAGCCTTCTGCAGAAGCTATTTTTCTCCTTTTGACTACATTTTAAAAATGAAAAATAAAAAGGCTAGAGAAGTGTGGGTGAATATTGGATGTAAAACCCCCAAAGCAAATAATTCATAATGAATGCCAAATCCCATTTTAATTCATTCAGTGTTGTCTGTATATGGCAGGATATCTAGAGGCCAAATGCTGTACTCCATAAAGTTGGTGCAATTCTATTGATATATTGATTTTGGGAGGTCATACCAGATTATGATAATGGTTCCTTCAGGCCATAAAAATCAATGAATATGAAAGTGTGAGGGAGTAAGTTGAGGAGAAGGCAGAAAACTTAACTTTGTGTTTTGAGGAGAAGAGAGGGTGGTTTGAGGGAGTGTAACGTAATAAACAGAGCCTTTTGCTTTTAGGTCATGAACATAAACACTTTTTGGGCTGGTAGCTGTTGAAAACTGCTACTGTTTGATGGTTCTTATGTGAAACCAACTGGCAGCCTCTGCTTAGTTCCTTAGAGCTAAAAATCTAGTGAAGTCTATAAAGACAATTCTGAATTCAGTGGTTCTCAAAATGGGCCCTTGCTGAATAAATGCCTGCAACTACATCAAACTGTCCATCATTTGATGCTTCTTGCATTCAATTTAACCCTCACCTTTTTACCCTCCTAACACAACCCAGCTTTATTTGAATATCTACTTTGAAAAACAGGGAGAAACAATGACACCCTTTTAAAAACTGGCTCTCAAACAAGCACCACTGTAATAAGAGATTGACACTCTCTAAAATCAAATGTTGCTGCACGAACAGATTGAATTTCACCCATAAAAGTTTCTTAAATACCCATATCCCTTCCCCAGGGACAGGTTTTCCATAAACAAGCAACATTCGTGTGTTGTTGTTGTATTTTTAACAGTCTTGTGCAGTATCTTGTCGAGATGTCATCAATACAATTGCTTTGACGTTTTTAGTGCAGCATTTGGAAAGCAGGTTGGGTTTTTCAGTCCAGCAAGCTAATATAAGTCAGTCTCTAATACTTAATTTCTCTATGAGATCCTTCACTTCTATTATAAACAGATCCAGCAGTTGAGAGATAAATTTCTTGGTAACAGTTTGGACTTTTTTATGAACCACCTGCAAGTTTTCTGCAAACAACATGTTTTATGGGAGCTCAAGGCAATGTTCACCCATCAAGACCTGACAGTAAGAAGTGGATGAATGAGGCCTTATCTCAGCCACACATGTAACCTTCTGTGTCCCCTGGCTTGACCTCCCTCTGCACTCATTTATGAAAATGATTCATCTTTAAAGAGCTTCCTCGCTCTGCCTGGAGGCTGTAGATCTTTCTGCACTGGACTTGTGTAGGCTGAGGTTATAAACTTCAGCATGGAAGGCATACAGAGGGGCTTCATTTTGAGCATTAGGAGAA
Source organism: Crypturellus tataupa (assembly GCA_034781795.1). Lineage (NCBI taxonomy): Eukaryota > Metazoa > Chordata > Aves > Tinamiformes > Tinamidae > Crypturellus > Crypturellus tataupa. The sequence goes on from JAWLRI010000771.1 coordinate 2,825,342, forward strand.
AAAAGAATGTGTACACTGTGTACACATTTAAAGAGGCAGGTTAAAATGTAGACAGTTAAAAAGCATTTTTTCCAGGAATCTTCATGAACTTTAAAAAGCAGATGGATAAACAGGGGGTTCCTATCTCTCTTAATACTATATTAGATTTTTTAAAAGATTTTTTTAAAAATCTATTTACTCTTGTTATTTATGCTGTATTATTCGTATTTTGGTGTGGACAACAAACACCCCAAAAGCATTTCTATAATTAATGTCACTTTCTGGATCCCAGGCATTCAAATTAAGTTGTACTACAGTTCAAAATCTAGGAAATAATAATAATAATAATAATAATAATAATAATAATAATAATAATAATAAAACCCCACAGTTTTATGACAAAATAATCTTTTAAAGTTATGTAAATAATAATTTTAGAAGTCACCAGAAAGGCATCCTAGTGGTTTTTTGGCAGTATTTAAATTTCAGCCATACTAGAGTTCATTCTGTTAATGAATTCAAACCTCTCAAACTCCTTCCTGCCCTTTGACGGTTACAAGAAGTAAACATCGCCCTTCTCAACAAACCAGAATGTCTAAGGCTTAGCAGTAAAAATAACCTTTAAAAAATAAAACCTGTGTCAGCTTCAGAGTTAAATTACATGTTGGAGAGTCTTGGCGCAGAATACTTTTACTATTAGTTTAGGATTTGCCTCCTGTATATAAACAAGTTACCCAAGCTAAAGCTATAATCTGAAATGCTTGACCATCCATGCAGGGAAAAAAAAAAAAAAAAAAAGCCTCTCACCTGTATTTGGACATCATTTAAACCTGTGTGAGTTTATTCATCTGGGAAGAAGTTGGGTTAGAGGCTGATTCCATTTTGCTTTGAGCTGAAACTTGTTCTTCAGAGTGCGTGCAAGCAAAAGTCAGGCTCTTCAGGGTGCTTCTAGAAGATCTTCTCCTGAGGTCTAGGAAAACCTTCCCACCATCAACATCATGGGTAGGCAGTGAACCCAAGAGAGACTAAGCGTAAAAGCTCTTGGACTGTATCTTCAAAGATAGGTGGGTGAGGACACAAAAGACAGGGGCACGATCATATGGATAGGATTTAATTACAGGATTATTTGCCCTTCAGCTAAGCAGATCCCGCAGTCAGATTATTTACTTAGAAAAAGCAAATCCCTGAGCATCTCCCTGAGATTGTTGTAAGACACTGGACATGGGTCTGAGAGCAAAACACTAGAATGGAAAGTATCTGCTCTTATCTGATTTTCTCTTCTCAATGATCATTTTTGCTCCACAAATATAGGAAACAAAACAGTTCTAATTAGCCTAACAGCATAGCATCAAAGAGCTTTTTCTAGTTATTCTGGGAGAAATGAAAAGATTAAAAGAATATTGTAATTATCTCTCAAGCAAGCATTATAAATTCTCCCTCTTTGTAATTTCTGTTAAAGAAAGTTCTGAAACCTCATGGTACAGAAAGTTCCCCCACATAATTTCTGTTGTGAAGTGACACAGTGATTTAAACTTCTGGTGACATATTTGTAGTTCTGGGGCTATAGGAAATGGGACATGGAACACTTCCATGTGTATTTCAGTGCTTTCTATTTCACAGAGCATCACTTGCATCACAGAACTAATATCTTTCACCATCTAATCCAGCATCATCTCAGAACTAGTCCTTTTTTTCTGTTCTCCTTATATAGCTAAAGTTTTATAGATCCTGATTTAGTTGTTTTCACATTCATCAAATCTCTTTGGTTCTGGTGACACCATTGGCCATTGAGTTTTTCTTCCTGTCCCTTGATTTTGCATCCATACATCCTCTTTTGCTAAGCCTTTTCCTTTAAGTCAACAAGTCAAACTATGCTCAGACATGTCTATATTAATATAGCACTCAAGACAGCTGAAAAATATTTAATATTTTTCATACGTAGGTTAATGCACTGGACTGCAAACACTGTAACCAATGTAGTATTGACTCTGCTTTGATGCTCAATAAAATTAATTCAGACAGATACGAGTTCTTTCTCCTTCGCCCCTCAAACATCCCTCTTGCCTCTTGTGAAACAGATGCTTCATCTCTCTGATAAACCAAGGAACGACCCTCCACGTGTCATTTAATCTATAGCCATATGTCTGAACATAGGGTGACTGGTTGTACATGTCCGGAATGTCCAAGCGAAATTGTCTTTGAAAATAAAATGCAAGCTATTTTTTCCCACCCTCATAAAGGACCAAAGAGCATTAATAGATTTTGTTGAAATCTGATAAAGCTGAAGATATTTTAGGATGGGTTTGTTATTGGGATTTTTGTTCAGTCTGTGTTTTTGCAAAATCATTTCAAGCATATGTGAGCTGTGTTAAATAAACTAACCTGATTCAGATAGGTTGCAGATATTAGAGATTCTGGATACAAATGAGCAAAGTTTCTATTCTATCCTTTTCTATTTTAACCTGTTCTAGCTATTACATAGCTAGGTGTGCTATAGTGTGGTATCAAAGACCCACACCTATCAAAAGACTTAAATATTACAACATTGGATTTAATAGCTTCTAATTCTCAGGAGCTTTGTTCACAGTGTGTCGCCCAATTTAGGCATGTAAACTTCCTATGAAATATGTGTTTAGGAGAATCAAACACCTAAAAAATGGATTAGCATATTCTAGCACTAGGTAAAAGCCCAATATGATGGTGGGAAAGTCAAGGATAAGCAAGAGGATTTGTATTCTCTTTTTAAGAAGTCAACTCCAGACTTGAAGGAGATATTGCCCTGCATTCAGGTTTCATGGTCTTCCAGTCCCTGAACTTCATCTTTAGCAGATATTGATTGAAATATTCATCTGGCATCTTGGAGACTCTTTTTCAAATCTGATTGGAAGAGACCTGAGTCTTCTGCTTGAAGGAATTAAATGCTGATATATAGTCATTCTGTTTCAAGATGACTTTTATCTGAAAAAGGAGAAGTTACTGATAGATTGAATAGTCTCTGTACTCTTCCCTTCAATATTTTCTCAAGGAATGAAAAACCTAGTTTCAGTTCCATCACTGTCAATTAGGAATATTTATTGTAGCTTTGGACTAAGGTCACTCCTAGCCCAGATACACATTTAACCAGCCAAATATTGAGATTACTCTGGCAGAACAGATTTTGCTGAGAGGACAGCTGAACAATTTACCTATCATCCTGCCTCTAGATGCTGATTTCCTCACTGTCATCATGATCCAGGCTTGTGCTCGTGCAGGAGTAAAATCTGGTGTGCTAGAGCATCACTGAATGTGATAATGATTTGCAACACTGTAAAAGACAACCCTCTCTATTTGAGAGGATCCTGCTATTCACTGCTAGTTTCAGTGCTTGGGAACCTACACACATCTGCCTTTTAATCACCTCTCATTCCTTTTTTTTACCCATTAATGATCTTTGGAGCGGCATTTGGCATTAGGAAAAGCATAACAGAGAGGAATACAGCCACAGGGCTTTTTTGGGTGCAGTGATAGTTTCTGGCTGTGTTGAGTTTCATAGAATACAAGAGCTCAACCATGGGAAGAAAACAGATGACCACTGAATATGCCTTTTTTAATTTTTCTTTTTCCTTTTTTTGGATAGCTGCCTCTGATCATCTCAATATTCTTATTTACTGGCACACTGACAGCATGCCAGTGGCAAGACAACTCCCTCCAGGAGTTCCCATCGTTTGGAAGACAGCTTCCTCCCTCTCCACCTACTGCTGCTATTAAGCACATTCAATATACACACAGGCATGCATGCACTAAAACACTAGGTAAACCCAAGGAGCAGCCAACTCTGAATATAAAACACGCATACACTAATAATACTCGTGGAGCCTGAAGAGTTGCCTTTCTTGCCCAAAAGGCTTTTTAGGGGTGCTGGGAAGGGAGGGGAGTGGCTTTTGAAACCCGAGGATAAATCCTGCAGTGGAGATTTTCCTTGTTGAGCACCTCCACAATTTTGGGGGTGACCAAAATGGGATACCGGGGAAGAGGCCTGAAGCTAAACTTGCCTTGCAAATGTGAGAACCCACAGAAGGGGATGTACATCATCCAGCCGAGTTTAATTTTACAGTAGCTCTCTGACTCCCCACCACTACAGCATTAATTCAGCCCACAAAAATGGGTAAGTCTGTGGGATGGATGGATTGGCTAACGCATCTTTTAGACGGTACAGATGCTAGAGGATTCTGCACAGGAGAGGACTTGTCCACTGCATTAACTCTCCTCCAACCCAGCCACTAGGAAGCGGAAGGAGTCAGAGGGGCTTTTCTCCCTCTGAGACTCCTTCAAACGGAGGCGAAGGGGCTGGGATCAGTTAGAGCACCAGGCTGTGCTCTGCAAGGCAGAGGTGCTTTTCCATGGCTTTGCTTTGGTTTCCCTCATCACCAGGCTAAATTCTGGCGAGGGAGGCACTGGTAAGCCTGCCAAGTGCCAGAAGTAATAGGAATAAAAGGCTTTCTTAAGGGATTTCCCAGGCAATTTTCACATAGCCAGGCATCCCAGATGATGACACAAAGTATTTAGGACTGGGATGACTATTTGGACAGCTTGTTTGTCCAGAGAGAAAAGGAGTTGAGCTTGGCACGCCACATCTTCCCAAGACACTTACTAACATCTCTGCTATGGGCACAGGCAGGAGAGAGGTCTCTGGTTACCATAACCATACCCATCTCTCTTAGAGACAGGCTTCAAGTTTTGGTTTTCTGTACCTTCCAGGACAAAGAATGGGAAACTAAACTGTCTCAAAATGAAAGCAATACACCCATTTTCAGATTAATATTCTCAGTCAGAGAAAAGAACATTAGGAAGCAAGTGGTCTGTCTACTCCCTGAATGGCACTGCAAAATGAAGTAAAAGCAAGAGAAGAGTTGTACCAGTTGTACAAGCACCCATCTAAACCATTAGCATGTTTCTGAGTGGCCAAGAACCAACGCATGTTTAGGGATGAGTAAAAGAGCAGCCCAAGTGAGGCTTCCTCAGAGGAGTCTCCCAACATGTAACATCCCAACATTTGCATTTCAGCATCTTCCGGAGCCAGAGGTAATGCCTTTGTATTTAATAGCCCTTGATGAATTTTTCTTTCATGAACTTGTCCAGTCCTTTTTGAACTCATGTAAATTTATAGCATCCACAACATCCTGTGGCAAGGAGTTCCACGGCTTCATTATGCATTGTACCAAGAGTCATTTCCCTTTGTTTGTTTTAAAGCTGTCTCCTACTTGCTTCATTTGATGTCCCCTTGCTCTCCTTTTGGAAGAGATGGTGAACAATTGTTCTCAATTTCCATGCTTCTTTAATTTCTTAGATCCCTGTCATCTACCCCTCATTCACAATCTGATCTTTAATGGGCAACTCAAAGTTATCGTTCTGACTCTTAATTGTTTAAAATTGTCTCTCCCAAGTAATGAGAATCTACATTGGGCAGAGAAAAGTGAAAGGGGTTTTTAAACGAGGAAGAACAAATGTTGGGTGGATTTGTAATATCTGTAACCATCACCATTTACAGGGAACGATCTTTGAACTGTGGGTACCTGGGAAATTCCTCTCCACCGTCTGTCTGGGGAATTATGGAGGAGTTCCCTGTTTTGCAAGTGCACTGCAAAAGCAATCAGAGGATAACACCACATCTAACTCTGCTTATCAAAACCACTATCAGGAAGAGATGACAAAAATATACTATATGTTTACCAAAAGATCAGTTCTCTTTGTTAACTTTTGGTTCAAATTATATAGCCAGTAGACACTTAACTTTATCTTGCTGAGATATCAGTGATACTGTATTACAACATTACAGAGAGCTTTATAGACTAGTGACAAAAGCTGAGAGTTTCTCAACTGACATATAATTATCTAATGTGCTTGATGTGCCAAAAATTGCTATTCTAGATGGCTGAACTGAGAGAACAGAAAGAGAAACAAAAAATACCTGAAATATTTGTTAGGAAGGAGGAAAAGGGAATCTTTATAGTGGAATGTGCTTCTTAGAAAAATATCTCTAGAAAACAATAAACCATTATCAAAATCTTGTTTCAGCAATGGAGTTAGCTTTAATCATTAGAAGTACTCATCAGCCTATTTTAAGCATGTACTTAATTGCCTTGCTTGATAAGGGTCTGATTGAGTCATTTTCAGAAAGGCAGTCTCTTCATTCATTCCGAGATTCAGAATTTATATATAATTTAATGCAGGAAAAAAAAATGGTCGCTAAACAATTTTGGGCTTTAAGATCTTTGGGGCAGTCTTGGATGGAAACAGGACTCCATGTAAAGTTCGACTGCAGATTTGGGGCAAGTCATCTGAGTGTTCTGCTTTAGCTAATTGCTTGTCGGTGCAGTTGTGTTTGCAACAGCAAATGATGGTTTACTCTTGTCTGTAATTCTCTCATATGCTGCCTCAATCTGATTAATAGCTATCCTGAACATTTAGCAAGATCCTAAGGAGTATTTATAGATTTATCACATGGCTGTGAGACAAGGGGAGGAAGGAACATTAAATTCTTTGAGATTCGAATTTATCTTTGCAGAATTAAGAAAAGGTAAGAGAAGATGAGTAGGTAGTTATTCTCCCTCCTGAAAATCACTATCATGTTTCCTGACACATTTGAACCCAGACAGTGATAGAGAAAAAAATCTTATGCTGTAAAAACTAGAAGACTGACACAGGATGTATTTGTAGTCTGTAGTTCCAGGAGGTGTAGACTGACCATCTTGACTATTTCCGATTTAGAGGATAGAATGTGAGACTCAGATTCTAAAAGTTACTCATGCATTTATCCCTGTTTAACTTTCATCCCTAAATAAGCTCAGGGAATTGTGCCCAAACCTCTTGGACTTGTAAAGCAAAAGCAGCATGGTTATTTTTTTTCAAACTTAATTCCCACGGTCCAAAATCCAGAACTAAAATCAAAACTTCTCAGACCCATGGCGAGTCAATGCAGAGACACCAGTTATTTTACATGCCTGGAAATGTGTTCATCCGGCTATTATTTTGTCTGGAATAAACCAACTTTCTGCACAAATGCAATATATTCCCCTTAATCCTCATTTACTATATAGCTAGCAAAGTTTATTCACGTCGTAAGGACATATATAAGAACTTTAAATGGCTTATGTGCTGTTTACTTGAGACAAGCGTTCATTATTTTTCACTGTCTTGTCTCTGTCTGTATACATGCAGAATGACTTCTCTTCATTACCTCTTGCCCTGTGCAGATTTTCTAGAGCAAACACCTCCTTTTTCCTGCTCCTCTATTTCTTCATTCTTTTGTGCAGCACCCAGCAATCTGGGATCAGTTTTTGGCTTATGACATGCTTAAGCCTGGTACAACTTCTGGACTCCTAAGGTTTATAATTATTAAATATTACACACATAAATAATAAATAAAAAATCAATTTGTCCTTCCAATTCATTGAACTTGTTCATTTTTTCATGTCATTGGAAAAAGAGTTTAAGTTCCCTGTGTCTCTTAAGGTATAATTTTACTTGTTCATAGTAGACTTTCCTGACACTGAGACAGCAGTGGGAAAGTCCCATTCTTTTTCATTCACTCGTTTATTTTTTTTCTTTTTTCCCCCCAGACAGTCAAGATTCTGGAAGATTAAACGCAATGTTTTTCTTTAGTTTCTCAGACTGTTTATCTTTCTTTTACTCATTTCAGTAAAATACAGCATATTCAAATCAAGCGTTGATAAAATGATGTTCCTTTAACTTGCAGACAGAAATGAATCAACTCCTTTCTCCATTTATAAGGTAAGAAGAAAAAAGGAAGGAAAAGCCTATTGCTCTTCTAGCTGCAACTTTTCCCCTAATTATAACTGGAGAATGAAAATAAATTCAGCTGCTAGGCAAACAATTATCTTTCTGTGAAATTCTTTATCTTCATTAGTGATAATGTATTTTCTCTGTGTCAGGCTAGTTGCTTTTCAGAAGTTTCTTAAAACTATTTCTTAAGGGCTCTACCTGGCCTGTAGGTGGGTGAGCTGGAGGGAATGGGGTAGAGTTACTAAGTACATGATGCAACTTACAGGTAAACTGCAATTCTTATCCTCCAAAGCCAACAAGGCTCGTGATTCCAACTTTTAGCACTGATCCATGGGAATCACAGAAAAGCTAAGCAGAAGCATTGCCACTTAAAATGCTACAGAAAAACAAAAAACACAAAAACAAGTAGGAATAGCTTTGAGACAGCTCTGATCCTTATTTTGGGGAAGGATCATCCAAAATTCAGGGTGCTGTGTGGCCTACAGGCCTATTTCGTGTAGTCCTCACAATGCTAAGGGGTGTTAAAACTAGCTGTCAAATATCAGTTCTGCCACTCCAGAAAAGCAATTTGGATAAAACAGAGAGGAAATAGTTTTCTTTTCTCTCTCTCTCCCCACTTCCCCCACCATCCTCTTTTTTTTTTTTTTTTTTTTTTTTTTTTTGCCCTTTTTTTGGTCATTTAACCAGCTTTTCTGTGATAAAGGACCCAAACAGATGTAGCATAATATCTTATGCTATGGTCACTTACTTCCCTTCCTATGAAACTTCTTTTTTTATTATTATTATTATTATTTACTGGAGAGAAAGCAGTTCTTGCTGAAATGTAGCAATCTGGCCAGGTGCCTCAGAACTTCGCTGAAGACTGGCTCTGCAAACCCGCTCCTTGTTTACTCTGCCTTAGCTTCTGCCCTTGCTTTCCAGCGGGGAGGAAGGGAAAAGGAAAGGTAACGTGACCTTTGGTATTTTGAAACAACATGATAACTATGCAAGTCTTCAAAGCATGGAGCTGTTGAGGAACAGCAGGGGGATGGTGGTGGGAACAACCTATCCCTGACATTCAGGCCTGGTAGATGAACCAGAAGAACTTGCAGAGCTTGTGAGAAGTACTGGGGAAAACTAGGAGTGGCCAGAGCAAACTCACTGCCCCCTTTCATTACATCTGAGATTGACCTTTATAGGTTGCCTGTGGGCATGGAATGGGCTTAGTTGAAGCTCTTGGCGGCAGGCAGCACCCAAGCGCCCATGCAAAGCATGGAAAAGGAGGAGAGAAGGTGAGCAGGAAAGCCCCAGGGAGGTTGCAAGATTGCGCCGCGGGCCAATGTCTCTCCCTTTAGGGCCCCATTTATCTCCGCCGTTGTAGAGGCGAAGCGCAGCCTTGCAAGGGCACAGGAGCTTCCCAACACTCAGACAGACCAGGAAAGGATTATTAGCCCTGTTTGCATGAAATAGCAATGGTGAAGCAGAAGGCATCTAAATGCCTTTGAGCACACTGGTCAGATAAATTAACTTCTAATTATCCATCAAAACCATTTCCTGATGGAAACAAAAGGTTTCCCCAAGCACTGCTTTTTCTGGAGGAGAAAAATGACCTTTTGTCTAAAAGTCAGACACTTCAAAAATAAATATCTTGATTCTTAAAAAAAGAAAACACATTATTTTAAATTTCTGTACAGATTAACCAAATCAAAAAAAAAAAAAAATCTCCAGCAGATGATGGAAGGAATGAAAAACAGTTTTGCTGACTTCAAGTTTCTTCACTGACTTTGAAAAGCTTCACTGAAAGCAATCATTAAAAAGAAAGAAAGAAAAAGAAAGGATTAGGTGTTGCCCTCTGTAAAACAATGCCAACGTTTTACTGGTTTCTTCACTTATATGCCTGTGAAATATCTTGATTATTAAAAGCCAGCTGCTTTTTATGAGATGATGACCCATGCATGAAGGTTTCTGTTCATGAAAGGGTTCATAAGTGGATCTCTTTCTCTAGAGGACAAGGGAGTTTTGTTTGCAGATTTCAGAGCATATTTACTTGTATTACAGCTGATTTTTTCAGGGACCCTTGTCCTCGTGTTCTGATTGCACAGAACCAAACAGTGGGAAGCCCCAAGCTAAGGGTAAGATAATCCATTTCATATTGGATACATAGCTGATCCTGAGTTTATGGCTCCGAATGTCTCTCAGATTTGATTCAGCATGGCTGTATTTTGGGTTTCACCTTTTTAATTAAGTCCTACTTCTAGGAAAGTCTGGAGACCTATGCAGTGAGTCTACTTTTTTACTCTATGTGTATAAAAGAGGTAGTGGAAGATGAAAGGAGCCTCGAGTCCCTCCTTGTGCAACACTGTGCATTACTGAGTGCGACTGAAACAGGACAATGGACAGAATGTTAACATTTGCTGTTTGAAATCACCCAGAAACAGAAGAAATTGTGAGGAGAGACCAGCATCTGGAGAGAGCAATCCTCAACTCCTTCCTTATATCAGGTGTACAGCATGACTGGTATGCTCTATTGGGGGTGTGAAGGATGACCTGAAAACTGAGCCCAAATATATGCATTAGAAAAGAAAACAGAAAATCAAATGATAATGCTTTGGAAAGAAGACAAAGTATTTTAGAGTAATGCATTGAATATACAAAGAGAAGAAAAAGCTATGTGAATATGAGTTTTGCTTCACTGGAAAAAATCTTTACTAGTAGGACCCCCTTTCTATGTAAGAAGTCAACTCAGTGTTCCCTCAGCAATGGGGATGCAGACATAATGCACCTGCAGAACCTCATCCAGGACCTCCAGGCACGCTCAGGCCCTCGGAGATTGGAGTTGGCCCCTTTGAAGATGGAAGATGCCTCGCCCTGCTGTTTTTGCTAAGGCTTTTATCTCTGCTGTCCTTCCCTTGGGGATTCTAGTGACATTTGTGATACAAGCTGGCCATTTTGCATAGTTATAATTATTTGCTAATAGCAATCATAAAAACAAAACAAACAAACTTGCACCTCTCCTTCCTTCTCACACCTTTCCTGTTGGCCTCTTGATTTGTTTTAGAAACACGAAGGAATGAAGTTTCACCAGAGTTCTCAGAGATAGGGCACGGACCCCTACAAAGGAACCCTCATGGTGCAAAATGTCAGCTAAGAAAGGTATCAGGACGGAGGTTTGTTTCTGTGGAAAGGTAATCATTGCTTTGGGAATCCTGACAACAGCGCCAGAGGAGAGAGGCTAATGGTGCATGGACATGTGTGGGCAAGCTCTCTGCTGACAGGGGAGAGCTCCCGGTGTCGGCGCCCGCATCCAACCATCAATCACGAGGCCGTAGGTACGCAGCAAGCGCTCCGCGACCAGACACGGGCGGCACATGATGCAATGGGCACAGGTGTGCAGCAGCCACTGGGGAAAGGCAGCAGGGCTTTGCATACATAAAGCATCTTCCCTCTGAAGTTCTCAAGGCGATTTGCAAGCATTAATTAATTCTCACAACGCCCAGGGATGGGAGGCAAGGCAGTGTCACTGGCAAATTAATTTCATAGGTAGTGTCTTTGATATCACACGCTCATACGCTCACTCCATAGGACTGGATGTATTATATTATTTCCCCAACACACCTGCTGCCCTTCAGCTCTTCCATGTTTTGCAACATCCTAGATAAATTTATTATTATCAGTGTTATTATTATTGTTGATGTTAATATTATTATTATCTTTATGATGGCAAGGCTGGTGCTGTGAAGTGGATGTATACATCCGAAGAGAAAGTCATTGCCCTGGAGAGCTCATCATCTAAATAGGCAAGGTCCCGTATTTGTGCAAGTCCCTGCTTGCACTCCAAGAATGCCTGCTTTAAAATACCTCAGTAACATTTGCTCTGGGGTTGACAAAGATTGGTCTGTCTTCAGATTCTGCACAGCTCTGCATTTAAACTGTGTTAGGGGCTGACTGGTCATGAAGGTATCCTCATCTGAAGATCTGCCAAGCTGTGCTGCCCATCTCTGTGCTAAGGACCTCATACATTCAGACTGGGTGATTTAAAGCTAACAGAATGTCTCTATATAGAGCTGAATCTGTAACAAGGACTTCATCAATAGGCAACATTCTCATAGAAATTTATCTGTCTATCTATTTATCATCTATCTATCTATCTATCTATCTTTCAGAATTACCTTAAATGGAAATAGAATGGGGAATGTTGCAGGTAACTTTTTCTCCATAATGAAAACTAGAAGAAAACAGGTATGAATATCACTGATAGCCACTATCACGGTCACTAATCTAGTTATTTGATTAAATCCTTCCTTCCTTCCTTCCTTCCTTCCTTCCTTCCTTCCTTCCTTCCTTCCTTCCTTCCTTCCTTCCTTCCTTCC
>JAWLRI010000771.1:2842877-2859882 GCA_034781795.1 Crypturellus tataupa
ATAAAATAAAATAAAATAAAATAAAATAAAATAAAATAAAATAAAATAAAATAAAATAAAATAAAATAAAATGGGTCACTAAAGAGAGTTGCAAGTTCAGCAAGACAAGAACAGCTTATTGAGTTAAGTCCAGCTTCCAGTACAATCAATGAAATGGATGGCTGTGGTGTATCTGTTCTGGATTTGAAGAAGAAGATCTGAGTGTGGTGCTCATCAGAGAGGCAGGGGAGCCAAATAGGCTGGGATTCAGGCAATATTGGCTCAACCACAGACTCCCTGAGTAACCTTGGACGCAAGACCCTATCTCAATACTTTCCCTGATAATGCACAGCATAAAAATTGCCCTTTGGTGGTCTCAAAAGTTATACCAACCCCATATGGAAAACAAAAGTGGATATGTAAAGTTATACCTGCAAATGAGAAAGAGAAACTCAGTTTATAGCAAGTGAGGGCAATTTTGAAAGAAGAAGTGTTGACAGAGACCTAAAATTAAGTGCAGAGGTTTCAAAATACTGAATCAGGAGTCTGGGAGCCTTTTCTTAAGAAGGGTGAAGATGCCATTGAATGTTCACAAAAGATACAAACCCACAGTGACACACCTGTAGGACTGACAGGTCTTGAAGGGGGATATGTGAAGCTGATGCAGGAGGAGGGCTTGGGATCCCATTTAGAATAGCAGCTAAGGAATCAGTCTTTGATTTTCAATAGGTTTTATGGGGCCTTTCCTCTCTCCTCACCTTGACCCCCTGCATTCACTGCAGAAGGTCTACACAGGCTATCTTGTATAAATATAAACATAAATACGAATCATCCTCCTCCTGCTTCCCTCATCCCCTTTATTCCCCCAAGAAACCCTCCTGAAATACTTAGGGAAAAATTTCAAAAAGTGCTCCCCCTCCTCCAATCAAACAAAAACCCCCACGTAGAAACCCAAACCTCCTGCTTTGCTTGACGTCGAGGCAGTTTTCAGAGCAACTGTTACTTATACCCTTTCCGCAGTGACGCAGAGGAGGACCGAACATGTTTCTAATTGCCACGCCGAGTGGTTATGCCTGGGTCCTGTCATGCTTGCGAGGACTTGTTTTCCCCCATCCCTCCCTCTCCTCCCTGCTGAGACAGCCTTGCTAAACTCCGCTTGCGAGTGGTCACAGGGAAAACACAGAGCCTCGCAGGGATTTGGGGAGTAGACGTCAATCTGTCAGAGGTGTCACCAGCGCTGGATATATCTGCTGATCTGTTACCACTTGCTAATTATGCATTCGGTGGCTAATTGTCATAAATCTTGCTAAGAGACGTGGAATGAATGCAGGGTTTTCAGAACCGCACGGCCTGGATGGGCTTGCAGGCAGCAAGTTGTGGAGCAGAAAGGACGGGCCCTGTGCCAGGGCGAACTCTTTTGCTGTGTGATAGCCCCGTGAATGCACGTGTGGTTGAAAGTGTCATTTTGCTCAAAGCAGCATTTCTGGCATTCCTTTACAGGAACATTGAATGTCCAGGGCTGGAGTAAATTGAATGGTCGTTGAAGGATTTTTGGTTAATTAACGCAGAGATGCCTGTGATCACTGCCAAACAGAGGTTTTACAAGATGAAATCTCACCCAGTCCGTCAGGCTGACCTTTGGATCACTCTGCAGGAAGCAAAGCAAAACTGCTGTGCAACCAAAACTTGGACTTGCCTTTACTGTGCAAACTCCCAAATCAGGCACAGTCTCCGGAGGGATCCAGATTGCTCCTAAATTTAGCAAGTTTCATGCATCTTTATGTATCTATTCTGACATTTCACTCCCATCTAGCTATCTACCATCTTGGGCTGCCTTATTTATACCTTTCCATTTGTTTTGGCAGCCACAATGCAGGGTGGAGAGGGGAAGGCCAAATCTTGAGCGTCTCAAAGGCATCTGATTTCCTTAAGAGCTGAGCATTTTCTCTGAAAATCAGGTTCTTTGAGGATACCTGAAGTCAAACATCCAAGAATGACAACTTGGAAATTTCTGTTGCTCTAAGGATTGCAAACTGTGTTCATGTGTACCAATTTGCAGGTGACTGGTAACACCAGTAAAAGTTCAGTGCTAAATCTGTGCTATTGATCTAATGTTGTATGCAGAAAGATTGTATCTCCAAAGTATGAATCCCTTGTTTTCAGAACACTTCGGCTTTTTTTTTTCTTTCCTATTTTTCCTGTTTCATCACTTTTCACACTGTCTAATTCAATTTTTCATCTAGACTAAGATTACCGGCCACTTTTGGAAATACCAGTTAATATCTGTCACGCATTCCACTCAAAATCTGCCATTTTTTCCAGGTAGAAAGACATAACAGTCTATTTTAAGGTTACTTTTCATCAACACTGGCTGAAAACTCTGTAGTAGAATGTTTGTTTATTTTCATAATCGATAGAGCTGATTCACAGTAATTCAAATATTTTGCTGAGATGGTTCAGTTTTGATTCAGGTGTGACGGACTCCAAGCTGAGTGTAATCAGCCTCTAATGACCAGATTTCCACTGGCTTTGACGACTCTGTGGCCTGGTGGGATACAGGGACTCAGGGCATGTCAGTATTTTGGTTGTTGCAAACAAGTAGTCAGGAACCTCTAGATTATTAAATCCATACAGGTGAAGGTCTTTCAAACTAAATTCCATAGCATATGTTCTTAATTCTCCAGGTAAAAGTTTTGTGTACCAAAAGCCATCTTTTTTCATGCAGAAAGTAGAGATTCATGTCAATAGAAATCAAGCAAAAAGGCAAATGGACCAACACAAAAAACCAATCCTCTCACCCAGTTCTCTCCAACTTAAACAAAAAACTCTTCGAAGAGATATATTTTTTTAGTTCTAATTTCACCAAAATATTCTGGAATTGACTTAAAATGAGTCGTCTGTCCTCGACTATATCACCCTTCACTTTTTGATAGTACGTATCAATTAGTGGCAATTGGTGCTTATCAATTAGAGCCAATTCCTGGATGCAACCCTGTGCCACGTTGTCTAGGTGCCCCTGCTTGAGCAGGGGGTTGGACTAGATGGTTCCTCGAGGTCCTTAGAAGTCTAAAAGTCCCTTCCAACCTCAACCCTTCTGTGATTCTGTGTGATTCTGGAATATCAGCCTCTTCAGACGAATTAATACAGAAGGTCTAATTGTCCTGTCACAGTGATATGGATCACTAATACCCAGAGTGGAGTGATTCCCCTGTAAAAAGATTATGAATAATCTCAGAATCCAGATGAAACAATTGGGAAAAAAAACCACTTTATTGGAGTGTTAATTCTTCACTTAGTGGTCCACTGCCTCCAGAGCTAGGAAAAGACCAAGAAACGCTGTGAGATTTTTAATCTGTTGCTTTGTTTTCCTTATACCCCTGGAAAGGGCAAACAAATAGGACCAGGTGTTTACCTGATGCAGGTGACTTCCATCCTGCACGGTCGTTTCCCTTCTCCCCCTGCATCCGTTTCTAGATATGTTGCATGTGTGTGAGCATGAGCACATGGGCGCATATTGGTGTAAATCGCACCCACTTTGTTCACACAACCCACTGGCTGACTCATTCTGGTCCCTCTAGAGTTGGCGGATCCTCTCCACAGTCTGACAAATAAACAAACAGCCTAAAAATCGAATCTGGGTCTTGTAGCTTTTTCTCCAGCAGTTTTTCACCCTCTTCCACCTAGATCCAAACTCAGCCTCCTTTGCCAATGACAAGTGTGGCAGATAGTGTGAGAGAGGTGTTTAACTTAATGATGTTTTAACACTTTGCAGACTGCTATCCTGGGTGATTATATAATCGTGCACATTTACTTGGCTGGAAATATGGAAAATTAATTAGTAGTAGAAGAGTACAGCATTGCCAGCTATTAACTGAATTATAAGTGTTTTCTTTGTTTGGCAATATCTTACCTCGTCCTTGTGCCAAAAATATCTCATAACTTGGTATTATATTCTCTGAAGACAACCTTTCAATGACTTTGTATGCAAAATAATGTAATACTTCAAGGAGAGGACTTTCCTTTTTTTTTCTTTCTCTCTTTTTTTTTTTAATGTAAATTTTAATTTTTATTTTATTAATATGAAGTGACAGAACTAGATTTCTAGAGCTAAAGGCCAAGTGTTTAGAATGAAAAGATCTTTGTTCATCCTTTTTTTTTTGAGTGACAATCAAAAAAATAAAAACTCCCAGCTAATAATAAAAATAAGAGAGAAAGGAGGAACCTTTTTTTAAAAAGCCTTAATGCGGTTGCTTGCTTATTTTCTGATATGAAGCAAGCTGCTGTAGATCGCTAGGGAAAGAAAGAGAGAGAGAGAGAGAGAAAGAGAAAGAGGTTTGGCACCTTCCTCCTACCTTTACTTTGTATTGAGTGCTATTACACACGCAATGTTCTCCATCTACATACTTACTCTAGTACAAAGACTGATGTATTTGATATGTATTGCAGTAAAAAATAAAAGTGAAAAAGAAACAAACAAAAAAGTAAATAAAGAAGGTCTCCATTGCTCTAGGCAAGTTTTGAAAGCAGTTATAAAACAGACAGCTCCTAATTTACCTCGTGTTCATTAATCACCACAGTGATAATCAGGGTAAAGCGCAGTATGATTCTGCAGTTCAGCCTTCATGCTCCTCACACTTTTCTGGTCCATTATGGAGGTCTATAAGCAGAACGGCTTTGTACAATGGGTAGGAGGTAGCACTCTCCGCGGTTGACTAGTATTTTTCATCCAGATTGGTGATTACCTGTCTGCTGGATGTTTACCTATTCATTCTTCAACCTATAGGAACAATACAAAGGTCATGGGGATAGGAGGTGGACGTGGAGTATGGCAGACATGCACTGGTGCAAAGCATCTTCTCCATTGGCTTATATTACCAAGGGAACGGTCTGAGACAATGTCCTGCAAGTTTCTTATTCCCCCGAGGTGAGAAGGCACTCGGCAGATTTCTGTAGAATGGCTGCAGATCGCCCACGAGGACCTGCTAGTTTTCAGAATTAATCATTGCTGACTTGGAAGCACTTTCATCTGCAGAAGCTCTCTTTCTTCTCTCCGCCCCCTTCCTCAAGCTGAGACAAGCTAGCAGGGATGTCATGAGCTCAATGATGGCCCTGTCTAGACACCTAGACCACTGCAGCCTTTTCTGTGTTGTGAGCATGAGGTCTGTCACCGCAAAAAAGGTGTCCACACACACGCGGTAGTAGGTAGGTTGATCTCCCACTCTCTTGGCCAAGTCTCCAGCCACAAAGGCCACGTCTACTCAGTTTAGTGAAAGTTCAAATGTCACTGGTTGAACTGATTAGCAAATGCAAGAAATGCTGTTAGCTGTGGTAAACTCCCAAATCTTCTAATAGATAATTTGTATTTAAAGGTCTTAAACAAATTAGTTTGTGTAGAGTTTGCCTAGTTTCCTTGATAGTTTTCTTCATACACTGATTCCCAACTGGATCACCTTTTAAATTCCTTTTAGCCAGACTAAATGGACCCAGCACGGTCAGCTTCTCCTTGTAGGTTATATGTTATACATCCCTAAACCTCTTACTAGCCCTCTGATGAACCCTATCTAGTTACTCAACATCTTTATTGAACTGTGGCACCCAAACTGGACATAATATTTCAAGCGCAACTTCTCAAGTACTGCATAGAGAATGATAACACCTTCTGGACATTTCTTAATCTCCTCCGAATTTCCTCCTGCAAGCAATTTGCTATATTCGTGCTAAGAGGACACTATTGTCTCACATTTAGTTCAGCATCTACTTTGAGGTTGGGCTGTTATCCAGTCAGATCCCAGCCTGTACTGATTCATGGTTGTTTTTTTCACCTCAAGTGCACAATTTTGTGTTATTCTTTACTGAAGCTCATGAGATCTTTGCTGTCTCCATCCTTAAGTTTAAATGTCCATCTATTTTGAAGAATCTACTGTTTAGGTTATCAGCTACTTGTAATTTTCTACTTATCAGCTGCTAATTAGACAACAAGCTAATTACTACAGTTTGAATCCAGTATCTGGTCAATTTTTTAACTCATCTAGAAGTTCATTTCTTTTTAGTCTTTCTGTGGATAATGCTGTAGCTGATACAATACTGTTATAAAGGAATATAACATCTACTGCTCTTTGCTTGTCATCAGCTGATCATTTTATTACAGAAGGCAATCAAGTCTGCTAAACATGGTTTTCCCAGGACAAATCTGTGTAGACTGTTCCTGAATGCTTCTTGTCTTTCAGTCTGCTTGGAAATGAGGTTCGAGATAATGTCCACCTTCCCAGGCCTTGAGGTGAGCCAGGCCAACTTATAGTCTTCCTTCCTGCTTTTTCTGAAGATGGGCATAACATTAACCTTTTCCCGTGGTGATGGATTTACTGGCCCAAATTGCAGAGGTAGATGGTAACCTTGCAATCACATCAGTCAGCTCTTTCAGCACCTTCAGCAGACTGTATGTATTTGAATATATCCAACACTTCTTTGTGGTCCCTCACTTGTTGCTCCACCACTGCTAAGCATCCTGCTCCTTCCCAAACCATGCTAGTGGTTGCTGAGAGGTCTGGGATCGGGTTTTGCTTGTGAAGACTGAGGCAAAAGAGGTTTTGAGGAATTCAAGCCTTTCTATATTGTCTCTGTAGGTTGCCTCTGCCTTAATGAAGGTAAATTTCTTCTAAATTTCCACTAACATACTTGTGGAATCCCTTCTTATTGGATAGATTTAGCTCCAGCAAAGCTCTAGTCTTCCTGGTTTTATCCAATTCTGATTCAAGAAAGGACACAGGAAGATGTAGGACATCCCGAGGCCTTTGTATATGGAGCTGTGCATGTGTTCTTCCTGCTCATTCTGAACATTCAGACCCAGCAGGTCCCATGAGCCTTAAAACTTTACACGGAAGTTTTCTTCAAGAGGTTTAATTTATGGTTGATGTGTGAAGCCATAAAGTTACATTTTCCCCTGCATGTTCTGTGTATTGGAAAGCCACCTCCTTTGGGTATGGTACTGGCAGAAAATGTCTGTCTGGTTGAGGGGGAAGTGGGCTTGCAAATCTTCTTTTGTGTCAGGCACAAAGGAAAAGGGGTGGCTTCTAGTCAGCAGCAAAATGAGAGGAGGTTTCTGTTCTCTTCAAAGGGCTTCCTCTTCCCCTTTTCTCTCTATTGTGAATTCTTTAAAAAGACCACCCTTTCCTTCTGCAGAACCAAGACATCAAAGGCAACGGTGTGGTGGGGTATTTCCTTGTGAGCATTGACTTACCTTAGAAAGGTGAGGAGTTCACAGGAGGTTGGCTCTTGTGAAGCGTGTTCTGGCTGCCTGGCTTTGAATGCTGAGCTGACTGGGAAAATGCTCTTACATCCCCAGGCAAGCAGTTTGGCTGCAAAGCCAAAGCTTTTCCTCTCACTCCCACCTTCTACTTACCCCATCCTTATTTTTATTTTCTGGGGATAGAACCAAAATATTTGAGGCCTTGAACTTTTGTTGTGTTTCTGCAAAGGAGAAGAGGGAGGCAATTACGCAAACTGAAATTTCATGGAAAAGGGACATTACCTGCAAAAAGTTGACTATAAAACTTCCTACATATTCCATTTATTAAAGTGCATTTCCACAGGAAAAAGTCAACGCCATCTCAGGATACAAGAAGCAGATAAGATTGCTTGTGCTTATGATGACATAAACATATGATGGTTTTATTGGTTTACGTGCTCAGAAAGAGCAGTCAGTCATCAACCAGCTGCATCAAATTCTTCTTTGTGAAGTGACATTTAATTTTAATTGTATTAGAATATCTCTAAAAGTCTCAGTTTCCTCCTTGTTTAGAGGTAGCTTCATGGCAAGTAAAAGAAAAGAAGCATGTAGGCCAAGAACCTTGGACTCTGTTATCCCTCTCTCCCCAACATGTTTTTACTGCTAAGAGTAGAGTTGCTGTCCACAAAATCACTATCTGTAGAGAAGGACAATGCAGAAATAAACTCTCAGTGTCTGGAAATGAACTCAGGCTGATTTTGGCAGTGGGAAATTTATGAGGAAGGGGAGATGAGGGTGGGAACGACTGCAGTAGCTCCATGTCTGAATCAGATTTATGAAAGATTTATCAAAAACACTCAGGAAATCAGTTCAAGTGCTTACAAATTTGCACAGAGTAGCAAAGAGATGCCGATAGCCTCAAAACTATATGTCCCAAAACATCAGTACCACAGTCACATCTTCATTTCAGATATCTGGAGTTAAAAAGAGAAGAATTTCCCTTCACCTCACCCCTACTGGTGACAATATCTTCTTCACATCCAAGATCTCCATCCAAGATGCCTCTTCTCAGAGCCCACTAAATAAACACAGAGATTTATTTCAAGCTAAATCCCAGTGGTGACTCATTTTCTTACAGCAGAGTGCATATAAATGTGCTTGATCATGCTGGAAGCGAGTTGTGCAACAGCAGCAGGAAAAAGTTTCTAACAAACTAACGAATCCTCCGTATTCAGGTAAGGAGTTCAGCCTTACCAGTGCACCAGTGAAAAGAGTGGAGGAAATCCTCAATCAAGGGCGATGTGAAAAGGCTACAATTACGCTTTTTCGCCCCCATAATGGCCAGAATTTGCATGTGCATTTCTGGCACTCAGAGACACCGAATGGAAGAGCAGGTTTTTGTTCTTGTCAGCACTTCAGTCTGTGTGTGGTTTCCCCATTGCCGTTAGCTCCAGGCACTTTGGAAGTTGTATTCCTCCTGCAAGGCAGAGTGGGAAGGGCTGACAAGGTGGGTTAAAATATTGAGTAATGAGGATAATTAATCAAGGACCTTCTGCAGAATTTCTCTCTCTCTCTCTTTTTTTTTTTTTTTTTTGTTCTTTTCAGTTTCTTTTGTCTCAGGGCAAACAAGCAGCCAAGGAGGAGGAACCTCAGCGGGCCTCCAGCTGAAGTGTGGGTGCTTACCACCACTTTTCAACTTTTCATCCCCAAAGTACTTGACCTTGAAGACTGCTGTCTCTTCAGGCTGGATGGCTGTAAATTGAGACGGTTATTAATTTGGAGGTTATGTGAGGGTCAGGGAAAGAAGGGTTGTGCTAAGGGGAGCGCCAGTAAGGAATGGGAGGTAAGTCCCTGGCCCAGCAGATAGGTAGCCTAAAAGGATGCATAAGGGAGAAGTAAAAGTCTATTAGAGCCAGACACAGACCTGTCTGAGACCTCACCAGGAATAAAGTCAAGTTTTACTCTTTAAAGGATAAGGAAGAAGTCCTGAGAATAAAAGGACAAATTAAGCACTTTTCTCGATGGAGTAAAATACAGCTTTTTTCTTCCCCAGGCCCCAGCAACTTGAGGTTGTGTTTTGGGCTGCTGTTCCGGAAATTCAGCTAACCCCAGCAGGAAAATGGTGAAGCGTGAACTGCAAAATAAATACATTATTCAAGAGTAACTGCTCCTCTAGGCATTTCACCCCTTAGGCCTGAAAACACTTGAACAAGCCTCGTGTCACTTGTGGATGGTATTACCGCTCTTCCCTAAACATAACTTTTCCTTCCTGCGAGAAAATAATTTTAATTAATCCTCTGAACAACATTCCTGCCAAATATAACTGCCCTAGTATATTCCTAAAATTATGGCAGTGCTCAGCTTGCATCTTATAAAACTCATCACAACTGATTTTCACCCATTTTGCACTGGCTGTGCAGTGACGAATTTAAAGATATTCCTCCTGATGCAGGTTCGTCTGAACAGCACCGGAGTGTATTTTCACATGAAGACTGCAATGATTTATTTTGCTGAAACTGAGTCTTTTATAGGAGAGGAGAACCTAGCCCTTTTTGTCATTCTGTTTTTGAGTAAACATTTCTGCAGCATAACATTAATTACGGATTCTCCACCTTGATTCAGTATCACATTTAGTCTGCTATTCCCTGTTAAATCATCTTCTCTGACATGCGAAATTCAGTCTGCCTTTGTTAGATTAAAGTCTTTTTATCTGACCTGCCTTTAAGCTTCATCTACTTAGTCATATCACTGGGTAGGTAACAGAAAATTGCCAATATGTCACCCAGTGGGTAAATCAATTCATGAAAGGAGGCCTAGTGCTTTTAGATTGACTGCAGAATGGTTCTTTTCTTTTTTTTTTCCAAGCATATCTTCCTCAGCACACCTGGGTATTCCTCCTGAGGGCTCAGGAAAAAAGTTTGAATTGCCTTGTTCTTTATTAGCTACATCCCGTCTCCTTTATATTACAGGTGAACGTGATTTGCTCCACAGTATGTATTCCTAAGAGACGCACTGAAAGGAAAAGGGCAAATTATCGTTCCAGTGATGTGGAAAGCAGGGATAGAGCCAATAGGAATATTATCACTTGTAACAATCTTGGACGTTTTCTGCCTACGTTGAGAGGCTGCTCTCTTTAGCGGAGCTGTTAGTGGTGACATAGGTGACCTCTTCCTCGAGAGTCTCTTAAATGACAGGTCTTCTTGGGTGTCTGACTCCAGGTGTTGTCAGGAAAAGAAATCTTTTTTCAGAGAGCGAAAAATGTCATGAAAAACAAAAATGACACGGTGAAGACCTAGCAAAAGGGATCTGGAAGTTAAAATGAGGAGGACTTCTTATCAGTTCTTTCTTTCATGGTAAAAGATTGGAGAACAGGGGGTTGAAGACACTGTCCTTGGACTACAAGGGGCTTTGCAGGGAGTTTTTGGGGAAACTGAGTCAGGAAAGCAATAGAAATTTCATCTGATATCTTGTTGCTCTATTTTAACCTACATCCACCGTCTAGGCCATATAAAAACAGAGGGTTTTTACTCCCTCCCACACAGGCTGCTGCTATCAGTGATTTCATGCCCCCCAAGAAGGAGCTGTCAAGTGTTGATGTGTTGAGAAATATTTGCTTGATCTGCTTGAGAATGATGCTCATCTCCAGGCATAAGCAACCAAAACGAAGGGGCTGAGCTCACACCAAATGTGTTGCAAACCCCAAAAGGGTGGCAACCACCTATATGAGGTTTACCAGGCCTGCATGTGGATATTTTAGTACAGCGTAATAAGTAGAAAGAAGGAGAAAGAAGAAGGGCTGCAGAAGCCCATGGTCTCCACCATCTGCCACAATATGCTGTATAAAACAAAATACTGAGAAGCGTTGTCCCCACTGGTTACATCCAAAGATTATAAACAGACAGTCCTAAACTCTGCTTTGAGCAGGTTGCAAATTGTTTTGCAACATTTTACAACTTCAGGAAATTTTTCTTTTATTTTCTTTTTTCTTTCTTCTTTTTTTTTTTTTTTAATTTAATATCATCTTTCTAGGTACATTTTTCTCATAACTCTCTCTTAAAAAAAAAAAAAAAAAAAAGAATAGGACTCTTTCCTTCCCTCAGAATTGCAAAATTTTGCCAGAAAACAGATAAAACACCTTTTTTTTTGGCTGAAAATTCAAAGCCTTTTGGCTAATTATCCCAGAATCTGTCCTAATGCTTCTATAAAATCTTCAGAAATGCAAAACAATATATGATTGATGGTATGAGTTATATGCCTATTATAGACAACCGATAAAATATATTTGAGTTTCTTCTTCATAAAGGTATTTGAACACTGTAACCCTTTTTATTCTCTCATTTAATCTGGAAATCAGGAATAACTCATTAGAGCCAATGTTGTTTCTTTAGCATAAGTGAGAGGAAAATCAAAATGCACCTATCTGATATACATTAACTTAAAGTCTGCTGTTAAACCACAGATTGTGAAAGACTATGGGAAATCTGAACCCCTGCTGATTTTTGCTAATTCTATAAAGAGTCTATTTAATTTCCTCAGGAAAACAAGACAAACCTTCCCCTGAGGGCATCTACATTTTTGAATGGGCTACAAGTAAGTCCCTGAGGGCTTAGTTATCGCTGATCACAGTTGGGTCTGTTGGATATTGCTAAGGGAAATTTAGTGGGATTGTCTGTGATCACTGGCATGTGCTCATACCCATTAGGAGACCTATTCAGCCCACTGACATTTGGTTCCTCGGAGAATAGCGTCACTATATCAAAACATTTACAGTTTGTCAGTTTGCATCATTTTTTTTTTTTCTTGCTTGCTCCCTCCTCTCTTTCTTTTTATTTATTTTTTATTTTTTTCCCCCAAACAGAGCAGCAGCTGTTCAAGTTCAGAAAAGAGCTCATACAGAGTGCTGCCACCGTGGAAAGAGGATGTCCTATCACCAAGAAACTGCCACCTTACAAGAGCGCCCATCTTTCTGTTTTTATTTAATTTTAATTTTAATTTTAATTTATTTTTTAATTTTTCTCTCTTACTACTACCTTCTGGGCTACTGTAGCAATAGTGAAAAAAAGAGCAATAACATTGTCTGCAGCTTCATCCAGTGTGCAGAAGTGAGCTGCAGAAATTGGCTCTATATCACATGAGTTTATAGAGGACTGCAGGTCTGACACCAAATCTACCCCCCACTCCAAGGTTGGATGTGCAGATGTGTGGTTGTCCCTTGTCCCTCTAACTGCCTTTTGACACTGTAAGTCAGTTCCTAGTGCCTACAGCAAATCGCTCCCGGAGCTGGCATTAGCAGCCTGGAGGACAGGTCTCACCAATATACAAAATTTGAGTCATTGCAGATGCGTGGTGGGAACACCTGTGTGTCAGTGTTGGTGACAGGGAAGTTGACGGAGCAAGTTATAACCATGTGTGAGGTGAAGAACAGATCTCAACCAACAGCAGCCAGGATCCAGGGGCTGGTGTTCTGGAAGTGCTGAATCTTGGATTTGATGTTCACAGGAGTCTTTAATAAAAGATCCCATTTGCTCCCCTTTCTTCTGGAGCTGGATATAGAACTTTCTTGTTTTCTCCAGGATCATATCACACCCAGGTCTGGCTGCTCTTTTTACCAAGATGGATAGAAACAGAGGATATGAATGAGGGATGCCACCTCAAATAAACCCAGTATAAACTTCTGAAATTTCAAAGAAAAGAAGAGAAAAAAACCCTTGAGTTTTAGTTAAAACACCAAAACCAACCAACCACCTCCCTCTGTTATTGAAAACAGAGGTTTCTTTTTCCATGTTTGACCCAGTGAGACCCATTTCTCTTTTTGCTTCTTAGCCCACCAGTTTTAATGACCAAGTCATTATTGTTTCAGTAAGAGATAGTGTGTCTTAATGGTCAAAACCAATATGGCTAATCCCTGCTTACTCGTGCATTTTCCTACCTCTTCTTCGCCTTCCAGGTCTGCCAGAACTCAGTGCTTTTCTTGGAGACTTCCTTCGTTAGGACAGCTTGCAAAGCAACTTGTTTTCTTCTTGCATGTGCGTCAGCGAGGTGTTTAGGGCTAGTCCCCAGAAAGGGTGGAGAAACGATCCAGGTGTGAAAATGCATGCGTGTATATGCTTGCAATTACACCGTAACCAGGGCTGTCGACAGACTTTTTTCATCTGTAGCTTTGCCATTAGACTCTCCTAATTCTGTGTTGTTACTGCTGCTGAGCGGCCAGCGTCAGGTGCTGTTTGGTTGGGCTTTTTGTTCTGCAAGCAGGGAAATGCAGCCATTTCTTGCCTCTACCCTCTTGTTTGGCATAACCTGGTTTTGTTTCAGAAAATCTGTCAACCGGGTTTAAAGATTATGTTTTTCTTGTTCATATATGATTTCTTTTCTCTCCTCCCCTCCTTTTATTTTTTTCTATTTCTGTTTTGTAGAGAGATTGGGAACAAATCTGGAAATATGAAATCTGTGAAATGTTTTTGGTGGATACAGAAAGAATCAGTTAATGTCTGAATGAAAAGGCCAAGGGCATGCAATGGTCAGTGAAGTTCCACTCAGTTAAATATTTCAGAAGAATAGTAATGACAAAAACCTATGAACCAAGTAGGAAAAAAAAAAGGCTTTGGAAATGGGTGGATGCCCTACAGTTATTCACCTGGACTTTTAGGAATGATGGGAAGACACGGGACTACAGTTTTGCAAGGGGGTTAATGTGCCCTCTCCTGGTTTAATGCTCACCCAGAGCCAAGCCAACCCATGGCTGTGCCATTAAAGTCCAGAGATGAAGAGCTCTAGAGGACAGTTTTGAGAAACATCTGGAGAAGAGCTCATGTTAATACTGCAGTGTTTTTCTCTTATCTTACCCTGAGTATCCTGAAACCAAGGGATTTCAAGTTAGCAATGAAAAGAAAAGTGTGACTACAGTGTCTCCTTGTTTAGTTCATATTACAGATCACTCCGTGAGTGCTTACGGTGTCTGTGGAGGTCAATGGAAGAGAGGTCCAATCTGCAAATACTAAGCATTACCCATCTGGAAGAAAACAACACCAGAGCACGAGGAGAGATTCCTTAAACATAATGTGGTTTTTCACTGGAATCACTTCTCATCTTCGGAGTATCACCTGTTGCATAAATACATTGCTACAAAGCTAACAACAAGGAATATATATATATATATATATATTTTAAATCCTTACGTTCCCAAAGGCAAAATAGTTCTGTGGTGTGAAGATACGACTCTCACCTGACACAGTGCCATTAGTTCAGCTGAAGAGAATTGCCTACAGGCAAACATCAGACCATGATGGATTAGGTTGTGTTTTTTTCCACACAGGTGTTTCTGAGTAACTTTTCGTAAATCTTTGGAGATGAAAAATCTGGGAATAACTTAATCATGTTGGGTTATTAAAAAAGATTTACTGAGAGCAGCACCAGGCGGATTAATTGGGTGGTCTTTAGAAAGCCTAAAGTTGTGGGGGTTGCTGCAGATGTGAAATCTCTCTTCGCACCAAGGTGTCTTGAGTTTTTATTTTCTTTATTCCACCAGTGTTGGGGGTAATATCTCTGCAAAGAATATGTAATCCCGTGGCTGCCGAATTATCATAGTTTTTTAAATTACTAGTAACTGTCACATATGACATGCTGCAACAAATGAAAATGATCTGTGCAGTATGTTGGGAAATGGCATGGTGCTAATTAGGAGACAGAGAATTGTTTCAGGCCCATGTGATTGTAAGGAGTAAACCGTGGAGCAGCCTAAGGAAAACTTATAAAGAGAATATCATGGTCTCAACATTGCCTAGAGGAGAAGCCTCATAAAGCTTCACTATAAAATTTATCTGACAGATTTCCAGGCAGTAATTATAGCTGTGATTTATGTATATTTAATATCACTTTTGCTATTTTTCCTCTGAAAAGACTCTTGGAAGCTTCTTCTTGTATTGTTCTTTCATGAAAATGGAAGCCAGGGAGCTGTGATGTAATAGCGCTTTCTCAGCATTTGCAGCAGACAAGGCTTTTTATTTTCAGCTCACCATTCCTCATAGTTATCCCATCCAATGGGGAGACTAATTTTTTTACAAAACATTTTTTTTTTAATGTGAGATTTAGAAGCAACTAGGAATGTAACAGCACTCAGAAACAGTATGTGGAAAATTGACCCTATGCATTTCATTTTAATAATTTAATCTCTTAATCTTGCTGTGCCAGGTCATGCAAAGCATGGAGATTTGGCAGGCCATAAAATCTGCAGTTCAGCAGTTCCCCTTCCCATTGGGTTCATTCCAGGGGTTGGAATGGGTTAATCTCCTTCCACCTTTGGCTTAGCACTGTGGTTTCTCAGTATCTCCCATGGCATGTGCAGCTGGGGTGGGCTGTGGACAAGGCTGATGGCCTCATGAGGCATGGCACGCTGTGGAGCAGGGGAGGACATGCACCTTGAGGACGGTGAAGACGATAAACCTGGCAGTGAGGAGGAACGAGGTGGAAACAACTGGATGGGTCTCACTTTTGGTAGCACAGACTTGCAAATCTGTCACCCCAAGGGCTATAGGAGAACTGTACAAAGGGATAAACATTGTACAAGCATATATATCATACGAGCACGATATCATATTTATTTACCCAAAAGGGGCAATCACATCTTTCTATGGCTTCTTTAGCAGTCACACAGAAATGCCATTGATAAATTTGCCTTTCAAGATCACTGAGTCCTAAGTAGTGTGCTAGGAAATCTCCAGGACCCAAAGCAGGAATAGAAAGGAAGACTGGAAGAAAAAGATTCTTGAGGACATAAAATAGAAACAGAAAATCCACTGGGATCCTGGTTTTGTGTCAAGTTATACTCACTGGAATGCGCTTTATTCCTTTCAAAGAAAGATAAAGGAATGGAGTTAGTTGAGTATGTAGAAGAGAAAAATAGGCAGTCCTATGAAATCTTTTCCACTTAAATTAATGAGACAGTAAAGTCTATCCAACAGAGCCAGTCAAACTTACTCTAGTATAAAGAATACTGTGTTCATGATTTACAAAATCAGCAATAAACAATTTATGTCCAGATCAAAGGAAGGACTTAGGTGTGTATTAGTTATATATACTCTTCTAAGCTGTACTTTAGTTCTTTGCTTGACTTCTTCCCTGCTCCAGCACACACATCCATAGCATGCTGGACCCTTAGTGGTACCCCTGCTCTTACTGATAAAATACTCACAAAGTAGAAGTGCAAGGGTGCTATTTCAGGGGAAAATCCAGGCACTGCAGAAGAAAAATGAAAGCTGTGCTAGGCAGGACCTAAACCTTTTTCTTAATATCACATTTCAATTTTCATTTAAATTCTCTCTTTTTGCAGGTGAAATCAAAATCTCCCTTTTATTACCCTCTTTCAAGTATCACTTGAGATATGAAAATGTCCATCTTGACACCTGGATTTTTTTTGAATACTAGGACCAAATCTAGAACTACTTTCTTCTTTCTGTTCATGCTTTAAGCCTTGGTGATTATTGTAAGGGCAGTTCAGATGCTAACTTGCATTTCCAGTACTGCAAAATAAAAACAAAATTCCCATCCTGCCTAAGTCATTGGATGCCTTATTGTCACATACGGGTCTCACTGTCAACGGAGCATTCAGAATAGCTCACAAGTGCCCTCTGCTCAAGCCCAGGAGAAATCACACTACAATGCTCTGTTCTGAGGAGCTTCCTTCTAAATCAGAACAGATTAACAAGTGGGAACAAGTGGGAAGTTGTCAAGTTCTGGGTCCCCCAGTACAAGAGGGATGTGGAGCTGCTGGAGAGAGTCCAGCGCAGGGCCACGAGGATGATCAGG